>JAUTDX010002918.1:0-48924 GCA_030844895.1 Ambrosia x helenae
TAATATATTATTATTATATTATTATTATTATTATTATTATTATTATTATTATGTGTGAAAATAATTAATTGTTGGGTAAAGAATCAGTGAAGTGCTGCCTCTAAAAAACTGTTTCAGTGAAGTGAATCAGTGAAGTGATGTGACAGTGCAGGATTGGTAGAAATCATTGAATTTGAAAAACTCCACAGTAAGCGCCCCTCCCCCTTAATTCCCACCCATTATATACCATTACATAAATATATATATTTAAATAAACATTTTTTTTTGCTTTGAGCCCCCCTCATCGCCAGAACCTAGGCAAACTCATGTCTTTTGTAACAGCCCAAGGTAACCCCGTACCACAATGTTGTCCGCTTTGCCGCAGCTCACGGTTTTGCATTGGTCTCACCCACGCAGGACTGGCCAAAACGCGTTGTGATAGTGAGGGTGGCCACTCCCTTATAAGGATTCTGTTCTCCCCCTTACACAACCGATTTGGATCTTACATTCCACCTCCCCTTAGGGAGCCCAGCGTCCTCGCGGGCACGGCTGGCACATCGATCCGGGCCCCGACTCTGATACCAACTGTAACAGCCCAAGGTAACCCGTACCACAATATTGTCCGCTTTGGCCGCAGCTCACAGTTTAGCATTGGTCTCACCCCCGAGGATTGCCAAAAACGCGTTGTGATAGTGAGGGTGGCCACTCCCTTATAAGCATGTTTTCAGACCGGACCGGACCGACCGGCCGGTCGAACCGGTCGGGACCGGGGAAACGGGACCTCAGCCGGTCCGTCGATGGACAGGACCGCTCGTGCACGTGCACCGGACCGGTAAATAGGTCGGCGAACCGAGGTCGGACCGAAAAACCGGTGAGATAAGCAACCGGACGGGGAAACATCGAACGTCGGAGAACAACAAGCCTTGATTAGAAAGAAAAGAGAGCTCGCCAGATCTCCATTGAGCTAACTGAATCCCGCATGAAGCTGGACAGATCAAGAGGAGCTCACCAAGTGCCGGCGTTATTATTCCCTGAATCCGACATGTGAAAGATGGAATTTAAGGGAAGAAGATGGTTGTGCGTGACTTACGAGAGATGGTGTTGCCGGCAATAGGAAGACAGTCGGCTTTTATCTCTGGCTTGCTCTTTCTCCTATCCCAAACTTTGCAATGGGAAGTAGGTAAACATAAAGAAACAATTGTGCAGGTTAGAGCATTTCACAGTAAATCCTTCATCTCCATCTCTATAATTACACTAAAATCACTACAATTCTCTCTCCCATTCTATTTAATAATATTTATTTATACTTTTATCATTACCTTTTCTCTCTCCTCTACTCACAACCACCTTTAAAAATATTAAAAAAAGTATCTCCTCCAAATTTACTGGTGAACAGTGTCTCATCTATATATTTTCTCTCTCATCACTCACAACCACTTATACCCACTCTATATAATATAGAGGCCCCCCTCACACTATTATAGAGCTTCTATTGTGAATGCTCTTAGTCACGGATCTAGATATGTTTTAGAGAAAATGTTTTTATTTACACCCCTTAGAGATATATAGTTGAAAACTTTTTAACCCATTTTTATTTGCATGACATATTAGCCTTTAATGTTTATATATGCTTCAAATTGACTCATAAAACATAAATAATTTATTAATAACATCATCCGGTTCTTAAATCCGGTCCGATCGGTTCAACCGGTCCGACCAGTGAACCAGCAAAAGCACCGGTTCGATGTCCGGTCCGGTTCTGAAAACATTGCTTATAAGGAGTTCTGTTCTCCCTTACACAACCGATGTGGAATCTTACACCTTTGTGCAAGGGCACCTCACCTCAGGGCCTTTTAGAAAGAATGGACTACAATGGTAAGGGCCTCCAAGGGATTGGTCTCTAAACTTTAAAGACTCATTAGAGATAGTCTGTATAGGGGATAATGAAAAAAAGATGAAACCATGAAAAATAGCCTAATGGATTGCTATTGCATATTTGCATTCATCGATCACATGGGGTTCTTGTTCTTTAGGCCCCGCCACACATAGCACATTGACTTGATATTGATATGATGTTAGTTGTTTAAAACTTTTAATTCAATTTGTAATTGTTTGATTTGATTTGATGAACGAATGGATGCTTTCATTACAAAAAACATGCGCCATTAATGTAAAAGTGGAAATCACATCATGTTGACTGTAAGTTAAAAAAAAAAGATGTATTGTTTGTTTATGCAATAAAAAAAGTGATTTCTTGGATAAACGGTAAGGGTAAGGGTAAAAAAGCTTTCTTAATGAAAATTGATTTTGAAAGGCGTACGACAATGTGAATCATAAGTTCTTACTTTTGATTATGGCTCAAATGGTTTTCCAACTAAGTGGTGCTCTTGGGTGGGTGGCATTTTTGGGTCGGCTAGATCTGTTGTTTCTGGTTAACGGGCTCCGACTTATGAGTTTCAATGTGGTAAAGGTTTAAGGCAAGGAGGCCATTTGTCGCCTTTTCTTTTTTCTTTTCGTGATGGAGGTGCTATCTTGTACTATTACGAAAGCTTGCAATGTGGGGGAGTTTGATGGAGTCAAGCTTTCGAAGGGCACCTCACCTAAGGGCTTTGTGCCCTTAGGAAGAATGAACTCTAATGGTAAGGGCCTCCAAGGGTTTGGTCTCTAGACTCTAAATACCCATTAGAGATAGTCTAACTAAATCAGGGAATAGTGAAAAAAGATGAAACCATGGCAAATAGCCTAACGGATTGTTATTGCATTCATCAATCACATGGGTTTCTTGTTCTTTAGGTCCTGCCACACATAATTTTTTTTTTTTTTTGAACGGCCAACAAATTGGAATCACTCACGGAACACTGGTGTTGCCACGCGATCATATAATAACACATTGACTTGATATTATGTTATTTGTTTTAATTGAATTTGTAATTGTTGATTACTTGATTTGATGGACGAATGGATGCTTTCATTACAAAAACATGCACCATTAATGTAAAAGTGGAAATCACATCATGTTGATTGTAAGTTTAAAGGGGGGGGGGGGGGGGGGTCATGTTTGTTGATGCAATAAAAAAAGTGATTTTTTTTGGTTAAAAGTAAGGGTAAGAAAGCTTTCTCAATGAAAATCGATTTTGAAAAGGCGTACAACAATGTGAATCATAAGTTCTTACTTTCGATTATGGCTCAAATGGGTTTTCCAGCTAAGTGGTGCTCTTGGGTGGGTGGCATTCTTAGGTCTGCGAGATCTGCTGTTCTGGTTAACGGGGCTCTGACTTATGAGTTTCAATGTGGTAAAGGTTTAAGGCAAGGGGACCCTTTATCGCCTTTTTTTTTCGGTGATGGAGGTGCTATCTTGTACTATTACGAAAGCTTGCAATGTGTGTGTGTGTGTGGGGGGGGGGGGGGGGTTGATGTAGTCAAGCTTTTGAAGGTGGGACCGATTTGTCTCACATATTTTATGCTGACGATGTTATGGTTTTGTGGAACTGGTCCATAGTTAATGTGGAAAAGTGGCTCGCATTTTACGATACTTTTATTTGTGTTCGGGGTTAAAAAATAATATTCATAAGTCGTTTATTCATGGGATTGGTACAAATTGAGACGAGGTCGTAGAAATGGCTAACATTGTGGGTTGCAAATTAGAGAGATACCCTTTGACTATTTGGGTATAAAAGTTGGAGCCAACATGAATAAATGTAATAATTGGAGTAAGGTGGTGGAAGTTTTTGAGGCGAGATTAGCTTCGTTGAAGGATAATATGCTTTCTATCGGAGGCCGGGTCACACTTACTAGGGCGGTTATGGAGAGTCTTCCGATTTATTATTTTCCTTATACAAAGCGTCGATTAAAGTCATAAATAAGTTGGAAGGAATTATGAGGAAATTCTTATGGGTTGGTTCTAGTACGGGTAAAAAGGTGCATTGGGTGGCTTGGGAGAGGGTAACAGAGTCTAAAAAGAGTTGTGGGTTGGGCATTAGTAGACTAAAAGATACTAATGAGACGTTGCTTACGAAGTGGGTATGGAGGTATAAAACCGAAGATGGTAGTTTACGGAAGAAAGTCATTGAGGTTGGTCACAATAGTCAGACGCGATGGTCTGCTCTTCCATGGAATAGAGCGGTCTCGGGGTGTTGGGGTCATATTGTAAGGAATGGCGATAAAATGAAGCTTGAAGGATATCTTTGAATGAGTACATCGGATGCATCGTTGGGAGTTGCAAGTCGGTACATTTTCGGCTATATGATTCAGATACACAACAAAAATAAGATTTCTTAATATAAGGAATCTATTTTTCCACTAAATCTTTGAATTGAGAGAATGATATTGACTTTTAAGGTTTTAACTTCAAAACAAATGTAAAGCTTTTCATTTGAGGCATCTTTCATTAATGTTAATAAAAAAATTAATCTTTATCCATTTAAAGTTTACATTCTGCATACAAACTATTAAAATTAGAAAATAAAAGATAATTGTTATAGCTGTTCTTTCATTCCGAAACGAAAAGTATGAAATTCTACCAACATTCGCACTCAAACACGTGATGTTTGAGTGCCTGCATAAACTTTCAAAATGAATTATAGACCATCTTTGGCAGGGCCAATTTAATTAAGGAGGGCATGCAGATTGCGGATGGCATGTTAAAAATGAATCCTCTATGAAACTTGAATTTTGATCAAATTGCATCCGATTGACATGATTCTATCAAAACTTGTTAACAGTCAACATCTAAGATGACATAAATACGCATCAAAACTGAAAACTAAGGGTTCATCCATCAATAAAAAAGAGTGTGCACATAAACATTTAACACTCCTTATCATAGCTTTAGCCAATGATAAACCAATTTAACACATAAACATAGATTACCTAATAAGAAACACAAAAGCCAATGTTAATCTGACGTAGTTACCCGATTGTCTTCAGTTTTAGGTGTTGCAAGAATTCGAAAATTGCCATCTTGTTCTTCTCTTATGCGCAAACTTGCCGCCGTTGTAGGGCTTGTCCCAGGCTTGCAGTAAGTTTCTGCTGTGGCTGTTTAATGAACCTAAATGAATGGTTTGCGAGGTTAGGTGTTGTATCCTCCAGATTTCCCCTGTGCACCTGACACAAAACATAGAGCCATGTTACGTAGCGCACCATTTGAAAGAACCACTGACATACCAAAATTAATGACTAAAACAATCTAACCATTTAAAGTTGTGACCCCCCTTTAGAAAAACTTTGGATATTTTGCCAAGTGATGGTTGAGCCTACCATCTTTGGAGGAGTCAGATTTGATTCTGATGGTCCCCCGGTTTTCTATTATCGTGCATTTACTCGGTTTGCCTCTTGTGAAGGGTGCAACATCTGTCAAGTGGCAGGTGGCGGGAAATTTTCCCGGTGGAAGCCTTAGTGCCCCTTATGCGCAGCCTCGACTCGCTTGTGGGCCGGCCACTCTCGCGTCAGCGTGGATCCGGTTAAGACAACATAGTCTGACCATTGTAGAGTGGCTAGGGGATCCCCTTCTGGGGGGTTGTGATGAACTCTGCCACAACATAGAAAATCACCTTTTAAAAAAAAAGAAAAACTTTGGATATAAATCGAATTCTTGATTTATTTAGTGAGTTTTTAAGCTAAGTTCGTTTTTATAAGAAGATTTAAATTTAAATGTTTAATTAAGTTGCTATTTTATTTGGGGTCCCTTTGTTTTGATCTTGACGCCAGGATAAAGCTAATAAACAAACAAAATAGCTCTCAAAAGAAGTAGATAAATTTTGTAATGCTCAAACATTACAAGAGGTGCCCTTTATTTTCTAAATTTGGTAGGCTTTGCAAATTTTCAAAATTACAATTTAGCTTAAAATTGTTCAAATTAACACCATAATTAAGATTGTAAAATATGCTAATCAATACTTTACACGTTTTTAGCTATATAAAAGTCAGTAGTGAAATAACTTTGTCAAGACTAAGAGAATTTTTTGATAGATGAAATCAGAGATTTAAATCAAGGAAATTGGTCTGACAAATTGGACAAACCCCCCACAGTGGTTTGCCATACTCGTCAGAACCTTTTCCCCGACTGGCCAACTAACTCTTCTTTAAAGTTTGATTTTTTTACCCCATTTTCTCTTATTAAATTGGTAATGTTTATTAAATTTTGTATCAGCTCTTTATCATTATGTCTCCTATATTATATGTATTTGAAACATTTTGTGGAGTCTTTTCAATAGTTTTATTGTTATGACAAAAGTGAATGATTAAAGTACCTTCCTTAGAATTGCAACCTTAAATCAAATAGGATGAATGCCTGTATCATAAGTGGTAGCTCGAAATTGTAGTGAACTACTGAACCTTGCAAATTGTTGCATATGAATTATAGGTGAATGCGTGGAATTTGTGCTAGTGCAACTTATATTTATCATATAATTCTAAGGAACTACTGAATTTGTGCAACAATTTGCAAGGTGAATGCGTGGAATTTGTGGAGTCTTTGATTTAAGGTTGCAATTCTAAGGAACTACTGAATTTGTGCTGGTGCAACTTATATTTATCATAAGTGGTAGCTCGAAATTGTAGTGAACTACTGACCCTTGCAAATTAAACCACTATTTTTATTGTTTTTGTATGCTTTGGTGTAACGATTCGATTGCTTTAATAAGAAAAAAATACTTATATTTATCATATATACATATTTTAAAAAATTAATATAAAAAAAAATCTTCCATACCCGATTACCTCACCCCAAACTCGCCCTAAATGTTTTAGGTTCACCCATCGGGTTTCGGTTCAATTGTCATCTCCCGGGTTCGATTGTAATCCCCAAGCACAGCCAACAAACGTTTTGTAAGTAGGAAAGGTATTGTTCGCTACATTTTCTTTTTCTAATTGGATGATTATGAAAGGGACAACTCGATTTTCCTATGTTGTGTCCTTGCAACTTGTTTGCTTTACTAAGCACGCGTACACTGTATTTTGCATGTATATATCTAATTTATTATTATTTTTTTTATGTTTGCAGATTGCATGTTATGTTCATTTCATCTAAATATAATCACCACATAACCGACATTTGATTACCTCATACAAAAAATGTTTTTACTACTCTCATTTCTCTAAAAAGAATTTTATCAAAAAATGGGTAAAACCTCTTCCATGGATAATTTTTACTTTTAAAACATTATTCGGGTGCAAAATAGATACAAGATGTGATTACGGATCGATCTAGTAGTTACCAACATTTGAATTCATCACACTTGCTCTTAAACCTTAAATTTATGTTGTTCCACTACATTTGGATTCATTATAACAACATCAACAAGATTACCAGGGTAAACTTTGTCAAGAGTACCAGCTAAGAAGTATCCTCCGACGGGTGTGAACACCATAGGATGCAACAACAACAATAACCATACCATTTTTCGGGTTCAAAATAGATACATGAGACTACAAATATGGGATCCACCAACATTGCAAAGCAATCCCAATTATTTTGGAAACATCACACTTGCTCCTAAATCCAATTTTTTTTGTTGTTCCACTACATGTGGATTCATTATAACATCAACAAGATTATCATGGTATACTTTGTCAAGACCAACTGAAAAGTATCTCTCGATGGGTGTGAACGCCATAAGATACAAAAACAACTATACATAGTAAATCCCACGAATAGCAAAACAACTGGTAGTGTTCGGGGAAGGTGGCCGGGATATAGTTAAATCTTACTTCTATCCTTGGGAATATAGAGCTTGCTTACAGAGAGACCCCGAAATCCAAAACAAACGTAACTAAAATGGAAGTAGTAAGCTACCAAATTGCAACATAGTAAATTATTAGAAGCTAGTATATCATAATGAAACCACATGTATAGATAGATATAGGAAGATACTCACACTCAAAGATCGTAGGAAAATCTAAACCCCTAAAACCTAGCTAAGCAACTATTGTACCCCCTCTGTCTTTAACCGTAATCATACGCCTCCACGAACTCGTATCGTGGATCATGTCCTCGAGAGATGCAACTCTAGTAAATCATGTTTAATCCGATCATCTCACGTCAATTTGGAACTGCCCCTACTCCTCCCCTTCACGGTGAGGGTTTTAACTACACCAACTAGTGTCGTACTTTTCCTCCTCTTCACATGCTCAAACCATCTCAATCTCTCATCCTTTATCTTTTAAGCAACACTAGCCACTCATAACTTTTATCCTAAAAGCTTCATTACTTATCTGGTCCAACCTAGTGTGCACCCTAAGATATTATTGTGTATAACAAATATCGACACGAGCAAATTCTTTTTCTTTTTTTTTTAATTCTCGCAAGTTATGAAAGTATGTATATATGGCATACATTTTAGTTGTTAGTACATTTTTTTTTTTGCCTTTTGTTGTATAACGACTACTCCTAGGTTATATGGGGTACGAATCACCTCTCTGATTCTGATTGTTGGTGTAGATTTACTGTAATATAACGTGGTTCTTGATTATTGCTAATTTGGTATAAATGGATATAAAAATTGTTATTTTCTTCGTGTCTAACATTAAGTTTGCACTGAACGTGCATTGTATGTTGTTCTTGATTAGATTATTATCTATTTCTGTCTTTATAGCTAACGTGCATTATTCGCCGAAAGAATGATTATTGTTAACACTATATATTCCAAAATAGATTTTATAAATATTCTATGTGAAACAAAACTAATAATTGGACGACTGTCACAGAAGAGCCTTAAAAAACTAGTATAAAATTAATTTTTCTTATTCTAACTAAACTAAGGGGCTGTTTGGTTGATTAAGTGCTGAATCATTAAGAGGTCTGAATGGTTAAGATGTCTGAATGGTTAAGCGCTGAATCATTAAGTTGGACCTCTTAATGGTTAGTTTTCTTGTCCCACGTTGGTAGGGGAGCCTCATTAAGGTTCAGCATAGTTCAGTGCTTAATAGTTCAGTGCTTAATGGTTCAGCAACATTCCAAATCTTAATGATTCAGACTTAACCATTCTATTCAGAAGCTGAAACAAACGCACTGAATGCTGAATCATTCAGCGCTGAATGGTTAAGAGCCTCATTAAGAGGCTACCAAACAGCCCCTAACTCGATGTATGGTTTCTAAATACAGCCTTAAAAAGCTAATAATTGTATGCTCATCATTTGTGTCATGTCACTGATTTTTAACTAACTCACCAAACTAGTATAAAATTGATTTTTCTTATTCTAACTAAACTAGTATTCTCACGCCTTTAACAATCACGTTATAAAATTGTGTCATGTCACTGAATTTTAACTCACCATTTAACAATCACGTTATACTTAACAAAAATAATTAAAAAAAAATCATTGATTGAAATGGAGTTAACCTCATCTCAAATTTCTTATTCAGGCGTTAAGGCTGTGTATCTTATGGTTTTTGAAATTGTTTATGTTGTCGAGTCTTTGAATATTAGCGATTGTCGATTGGGCACGTGGGATATCACCTTGGTGATTTGGACATATCGCCATGCCTTGGTCCTCCAAAATCATGGTATGTAGAATAATACAAGTATAGACGACGTCCATAATCCTCTCTCGTATCCAAAACCTTATTGGGTTGGCAATCAACGAAAATCTTTTTTTAAGAACGACAAACTTTCTTTCAATATCTTTTCTTGCCGACTCTTGTTTTTTTGTAAAGTACTTGCGTTTGTCTTCAAGTTGAGACGAGTAAGCTTGAACAAGCGTCGCCCATTCGTTGTAAATACCATCGACAAGGTAGTAGTCGTACTTGAAATTTACGTATTCAATCGTTATCCTTCCCACTTCCATAAACAAGTCGTCTTCTTCGGATGAGTCGGACGAAGAAAAATCGTCCCATTCCAAAGTCATTTTGTAGAGAGTGAAGTATTTTTTTTTTTGATTGTTTGTGTGGTGTGGGTTTTGAAATTTTAAAGCTTGCCAAAAATAATCAAAGGCCGCCAACGTTCATTTTGACCCTCCAGCGGTCATATTCCATCCGCTACCACACGCGAGTGTGGTAGCTTAAGCTGGCTCGCGCGACGGCCCATATAAGGGTGTTATGGTGGATCAAATTGTGGCTCGCGGTTGATCGCTCACGAGCCACAACACATAGTCTAAGGATGAAATGCCCCTCCCATTAGCACCGCCCTTTAACTATCACGACTGAGTGTCCTAAAGCGTTGAGGGTGTTCCTCGACAACAAACAACGTTAAAATCATTATTACAAAAAAAAAAAAAAAAAAAAGTAGAAAAGACTAGTCATTCCCAATAAATTTCCATATAAAGGAACGCTTGTGTCATACGCTTGTATTGTAGCTTTGTAGCCTAGTGTGGTCATGCATCATTGGGATTTAAATTTAAAAACAATTACAACCACCTTTTTCAAATACTAACATCTTGAGCCAAACATGACACCCACCATGACTCTTATATTATTACTGTCACACTCAATTATCAATATTAATATTATTATTATATAGGATCCATTTCGAAATCAGAATTATGTCCTTGAGATCTGAGGTGTCCGACAGTAACAAAAAATCTTGTCACTCATTACTACTAATCTTAATCTACACCTTTCATTAGCCGCATTTGTCTCTTAATGTCTTCTTCCCTTCAATCTCGCTGCTTTTCTTTTTTTCTTTGTTAATGGAGTTTCTTTAACACATGACTCTACTGTTACAACACAAAGCTCCTACCTTTTTCTTATTTATTTAAACTTTTTATCACACAGAACAAAAGCCCTTCACTTCTTTTGCCCACTTTTGAGATGGGTTTGATGTATGGGACCAAACAGAGTCATAACAACAAGATTTGGTCCGGGTCTGGGTTCGGGTCGGGTTCAGGGTTCTCTGCCAAATGGGTCACATTCTTCTGCATTGCTAGCTTTTGTTTGGGTGTCATCTTTATTAACAGGTTTGTTGCAGATTTGATGTTCTTGGTTTCTTGAAATCTTGAATTTTGCAGTGTGTTTTACTTTTTTTTTTTAATAAGTAAAAATAATGTTTTTATTGTTTGTTGGGTTTCATATTTTGATGTTGTTGATTGAATGTGTGATCTATTTTGTTGGTTAGTGGTCACTGTCTTGGAAGATTGGAGGTATGTGATTTGGTGTGAACCTAACCTGAGTTTAAACATTAGATGGTTTGGTTTTGTGTTTGAACTAGTTGTTAGGCTATGCAGATGTTCAATGAACTTAATTTTGTGTGACTTTTGAGCCGAGGGTATGATGATGGAGTTCCCTTAGTAGATTGATTGAACTGAGTTCTGCTTTGAAATGATTCTCCTAGTCACAAATATTGTCTTTCGGCATTGTCTACGTGTTCTTTTGTGCTAATCTCCGTTAAACGTGATCCAATTATGTCTTGATTTGGTTACGCTCAGATTTTAGTGCCTTTTGGGATAGTGTCATTGTAACAATCTAGGCAAATCCTGCATCTGTCGTAGACGTGAGGTATGTTGGGTCACAAATTGGGTGCATTGGTTGAGGATGAGATGAGAAATCTATAGTTAAACGTGCTTAGCTGAGAGCAATACGGGAAGTCTACACTTGGTCAAAGAAATATAAAATCAATGACTTCCTTGTGGAATAAAGTGGTTGGTATGAGGGGCCAGACGTTACAACAATCGGTTAGGAATTTTTGATGTTCTTCAATGATGAACACACATGACCACAACAACTATGTAGATGTTTTTGGGTTTGTAGGAACATTGTAGGAGCTTAGTTATGTACAATGACCCTCTCCTCACATTAAATGGAGCTCTGCTATTTAATCTGGACCGTTTAAGTACCAAAATCTTATGTTCCAACGTAATTCAATGTAACACGCAAGAAAGTTGGATTTCACTTCATATATAAAAATGTGTTCTTTATTTTATTCAATCCTCATTATATTGTTTACTTGTTGCTCTAGATTTGGCATCAGTCGAGTTCCCTTAGAAACAGACGATATCCCCTCGCCTTTGGAGAAACAAAAAGAATTACTTCAAACTGATATCAACTGTGAGAAAAAGGCAAGTAATCAACATAACCTTTTTATAGATATATTAACTTATTTAAACCTCATTCATACCTCTGTATCTCATATATGATTGTTGCAGGATGATGCGTCTGTTGAAGCTCGAGATATTTTTTCTCAAGTTTCGCGCACACATGATGTCATCATGTAACCTTTTTGCTACCTTCTGAATTTATAGTATTCATAACTACATCATTTTCTTTCTAAATGTCATCTCTTTTACCAATTTATGCATGAAACTTTCAGGAATCTAGACAAGACAATATCATCACTGGAAACAAAGCTTGCGTCTGCTAGATCCGCTAAGCTACCTGTATCCGAGACATCAAATGAGCGCCAAAAGTTTTTCTTTGTTATGGGAATCATGACTGCATTTAGCAGCCAAAAAAGAAGAGATTCCATTAGACAAACATGGATGCCTCAAGGTTTTGATTCTTTTTTAAGTTTTGTTTTTTGTGTCTATTATGTTGTGTCTGTGTACATTATATTCAACTTCTTGCTTTTATTTATTCAGGCAAGGATCTCTTGAGGTTGGAGAAAGAAAAGGGGATTATAATACGGTTCGTCATTGGACATAGGTGAGTTAATCTCAATTCCAAAAGGGTAAATACTATTAAAAAAACAGTATACTTGTCCATGAAGAAGTACCTCAACAAATTAACTCTTTAAATTTGTGTAGGATGCACGAACTTGTGAAAATATAAAATCAAGGTTGCAGAAGGCGCTAGGCGGGCGGTGAGGTCCAGCCTAGGGACTAGTCGGGACTAGGCGAAAATTAGGCGGAATTAGGCGTTTTGGTATTTTATATATACACACATAATACTTAGAAATACTTAGAAATTTAATAAAAAAATAAAAAATACGGCCGCCTAGGCCCGCCCAGACTCCGCCTAGTCCCCATTTCGCCTAATTCATCGCCTAGGGTGAAATTCCTATAAAGACCTCCGCCTAGCGCCTAGGCGGCCGCCTAGGGCGCCTTCTGCAACATTGAATAAAATAATGACTTGTTAACCCTTAAGCTGGTTATATATTGATGAAGTGACATCTACCATTTATGCATAGAAATTGTTATACCATTACCATCTTATTTGCCTACAAGCCGTTACTTAAAACAGAACATTCACAAGTATGCGCATTTTAGACTAGTTTAGGGATTTTGACATACTAGAATTTGCTTGAGGTACTTTTAATCGTGTGTTTTTGGCAAAGTCCAGGAACCAAAACTAGTTTGAGAGATTTGTTTTGTTGAAATTAAGAAAGTATGTTGGTTTGTTATGTATTATTATATAAAAGTTCTGCTTTATTTTCTTTGCTCCGTTTATGACTCGAGTGTCAAACTATATTCAGTGCAACACAGAACGGGCTTTTGGATCATGCCATTGATGTTGAAGATGAACAGCATAAGGATTTTCTAAGACTGGTATGTTACGCATTTTGTAATCATGAACACATGACAGAGCTAGATTTCTATTAGTACACAAGAAGACTATTTATTTATTTATTTATTTATTTATGTGTATAACTTCATATTTATCTGGAACTGCAGAAGCATGTAGAGGGATATCATGAGTTATCTTCTAAAACTCAAATCTATTTCTCAACAGTTGCTGCAAAGTGGGATGCTGATTTCTACATCAAAGTAGATGACGATGTTCACGTTAATCTTGGTTAGCACATCTTATAATAGATCTTTATATAAGTTAGTAGGATACTGATATACAGTGGCGAATCTTGACCCGAAACTTCGGGGGGTCGGAAGTCATTAATGTCGGGGGGTCGAAACTTTATATACCAAAAAATTTCTATACGAATACTATATAATCAGAACTTCTAAGCGAAAATTCGGGGGGTCGGCCGCCCCTCCCCGCCCCTTAAAAGAATCGCCCTTGCTGATATAATAAATATAGCACAAAGATTACAAAATATTTTATAAAAATATTAAACAAATTCATGTAATTCCTTTACTTGACGTTTTGTCCAGGCATGATTGGCTCTACCTTGCTCCGTCATCGCTCAAAGCCACGCGTTTATCTTGGTTGTATGAAATCGGGACCTGTTCTTGCACAAAAGTAAGAAGATATAGTTAGTAATCTACCTGTTTTCTTTTTTTATTATAATGTTAATATTATATATTTTTCTACAATTCAAATTAATTACAGAGGGTTGAAGTATCATGAACCTGAATACTGGAAATTTGGAGAAGATGGTAATAAATATTTCAGACATGCAACCGGACAAATATATGCTGTATCCAAAGATCTAGCCACTTATATTTCAATCAACCGGTTAGCATTTCATGTCGAATACATGATACTTGTTCTTAACATTATTCTGATTATTGAGGTAAAAAATGTAATCTTTGTTGTCAGTCACATACTTCACAAGTATGCAAATGAAGATGTCTCATTAGGGTCTTGGTTTATCGGTCTTGATGTTGAACATATTGATGATCGAAGCCTCTGCTGCCAAACACCTCCTGGTAAGATCTATCCACCATATCTATCTTATTTTTTTCTTTGTATTTTTTATGGTTCTTTATAATGTCCGTTGACAGATTTAGTGAAATACACTAGGCAAAATGAATTTTAAATATCGAAACTGTGACTCATTGACCGGCTACAATCCATACCGACAATGTGACCAGTGACACTCCTAACTTTCACTTTCGTAGCCAAGGCCAGTCCCAGTCTAATAGAAAGTAACTTCTCGTAACCCTAATGACTTCAAGTTCACTGCTATTTCCTAGACCCCAACTTGTCTAGCCCAGTCTTTGGCCCATCTAGCTTCTCTATTTTTGGTCTTGGGCTGTCATCTCTTGGTTCGTATCAGTTGTAAATTGTTTTGAAACGATATGAATGAAAGTTAGGAGCAAACGGAGTTACTTCTCTCCTAGAAGGCTAGAATGTTGTAAATTGTTTTAAAACGATATGATTGTTATCCTAATTAGAATGTTGTAAAGTACGTTCATTTCCCGATAGCAAACTAATACATCGAAGTAGAAGGCAAACGTACAACAAGCTGCCCTGTTGGAATTTAATCCTAAAACGAGTTGAAAGAAAGTTGAAGGGGTTAAAGTGGCAAGTTTGATTAATTAGTTCTTTGAATGTTTTGGATTATCTAAGTAGGTTTTAATTAGTAGAGATAATGGAGTGAGTTGGTATTAGATTATGATTAGAAGAAGTATTTGAGTAGGATTAATATAACGGGAATAGATAGTTAGGTTAGGGCCTATGTAATTTGTGTGTCTACCGGCTAGTATAATAATATAACAAAAAGAGTCGATCTTGGTAGAGATCAAATTCTTGTTTGTGTTTTTGTGCTTGTCGCCAACAGCCCCGCTAGCCCGACGACAACGAAAGTTAAAGTTAGGAGCAACTACTAAAATTGAAATTTGTCAATATGCTATGGATTAATGCTTGTTTTACTAGTAAACTATGATTAAGACTCAATTTTGTTAATTTTGACCGAGCAGATTGCGAGTGGAAAACCCAAGCAGGGAACGTGTGTGCAGCTTCGTTTGATTGGAGTTGCAGTGGCATATGCAAATCAGTGGAAAGAATGAAGGAAGTACACAAGCTTTGTGGGGAGGGTGATGACGCAATCTGGCACACCAGTTTCTAACTAACTCACTCTTCGACTTCCCCTTTAACCAAAGTGATATATGATCACCAACAACCCGAGTTTTGGCAAACTGGTTGCGGGTCAGATGTAGATCATAAAAAAAGTAATGATTTTGCACATAAATGGTAGTTGATCATGATCATGTATTAATCTTTTGACACATCAGGAGGTTGTAAATCTAGTTATTGGGTGGAAGTGTATTATGATCATATGGTTGAAAGTTGTTACAAATGTCCACTCAAATCTCCACTTCAAGATTCTCAGGCTTTAAATGATTTTTGATGATTTCTATGAAATATAAATTCTAAATGTTAAAAATGTGCCTAACAAAAAAAGGGTTGGCTAAGTTTGGATTTTTTTTACCAAACAAACACTCTCTATGGGTAGTCGCCGGAATCCAATTCCGGAGAAGTTACAAGGTCGGATCACAAAGTTTTTCATCACCAATCTACCGGATAAGTGTAGTGGTAAGGAGCTAGCCGAGCATGCAAGGCCGTTGGGTGAGATTTTTGATTTGTACATTGCGAGAAAACGGGACAAGATTGGGAATCGTTTCGGTTTTATTTCCTTCCTGGATGTCAAAGATGTGACTGAGATGGTTCGTTGGCTTAATGGTATTCGCATGGGTGATTATGTTCTGAAAGCGAACGTTGCCAGGTTCGTGTTCGAGGATGGAGAGATTCCGCCAAAACCTCCGGTTAAAGGGAAAGCGGTTAATGATGCAAACCAAGGGGAGAGGAAGGAGACTGGGACGAGTGGGTTTAAGCCATATACATCGTTTTCTAACGGTGGGAGATCCTTCCAGGAGACGCTGACAGGGGTAAAGAAAATTGATCCTCGAGATAAAGAGATTGTTATAGAAGATGAAGTGATGGCGTTTAAGAGTTCCATGGGACGTGCACTCGTTATGAGGATGTTGGATTTGGATGCGCTGAAAAGCGCATATCTGATTCTGAATGACATTGGTGCAGGGGACTGTAAGATACAGTACATTGGAGGTTTATCGATTTTGGTAACTTTCAAGTGTAGGGAGGACGCGGAACAAACGTTGAAGGAGGCTAAAGAGGTGTTGGGCAGGTTCGCTGGGATATGGTTTTGGGAAGGTCAATCGTTCGCGTTTGAACGACTGGCATGGTTGAAGATAAAAGGTCTCCCGATTCAGTTACTTCACTCGGCGGTGGTAGATAAAATCGGTAAAGCTTTTGGATCGATTTTACATAAGCCTCCAAGATCAGAAGATGATGGCGATTTGTCTTACGAATATATTGGAGTGCTTGTGGAAGGAGTGAATAAAATCTCTGAGGTTGTTACTATGACATGGAGAGGTCGGAAGTTCAGGGTTTGGGTTGAAGAAGAGGTGGGTGACTGGGTACCGGAGTTCAAGAAGTTCAAAGAAGAAGAGATGAATAATGAGGATAACGATATATCGTCGAACTCCGGGAGTGAAATGGAAGAGGAAGGAAAGGATGATAATACACAGGAAGACATGTCCGATGATCGGCCGGTCACCGGAGGTGGTGATGGTGAGAATCCGGTGGAAGTTAATGGTAATGCGGATTTTGTGCAAGAATTCAATGAGGTTTCCTTTTCTGAAGCAAAAAATATGGAAACTGTTATGAATGAAGATTTCGTGCATGGCGCGGATTTCAATTTTGAAAGGAATGTTTTGGACGATAATTATGGTGATGATTGTCTGACTTCAATTAATTTAAATAAAAGAAAAAAGAAACAGGGTGTAAATGCGGGTGTAGTATATTCCAGGGGTGAATATTCGAGTAGCATTGAAAAGTCAAAAGTGGGGAAAAAGCCCAAACCAGTTGCTGGCCCATCTGAAGAGCAGGAAGTTTTAGGCCCAGAGGTAGTTATTGGCCCAAACATGGAAGATGAGGACTTGGGAGTAAATGCAGAGATAGGGGAGGGACAGGATTGTCTTTTTATCTCTAATAATATGGATGAAGAGGATTCTGATCCTTCGAAGTGTAAGAAGACTCAAACGCAGGAGGCTACTATGGAGACAGGGGGTTCGAACTCAGCTAGGAATAAGGAGTTGGGCTATGATAAAGAGATAGAAGCCACGATTAGCCTTGGTAGAAAGCTGGGAGTTGAACTTCAAAGTCACAGGATTCTGGTAGAGAAATCGATTCAAGGAGAAGGGTTACAGGTAGGTATTAAATGAATCTCCTATCATTAAATATTAGAGGAATGAGGACGGGGGGTAAACCGGTTTGGTGTAAAAAATTGAGAAAAAGACACGGGGTAGAATTTATGGGTTTTCAGGAAACGAAAGTTACTGGGTTGGGGTTTCGTGAAGTCTCTGCTTTCTGGGGAGATGGGGGTGTTGAGTTTGATGCCGTTGATGCTACAGGGTTATCAGGTGGGTTGGTGAACATGTGGAATCCTAAGGTAATAAAGAAGGTTTCGATGTTTAAGGACCGGAATTTTTTGGTTACGACGGGTATTTTGGTGGCTGATGGGTCAGTTATTAATTTAATAAATGTGTATGCTCCTCAACGGTTGGGTGCTAAACGAAGTCTATGGGGTAAGCTAGCTGCGTTTATCAGATGCTGCAGCGGTTTTATTGTGTTAATGGGGGATTTCAACTCGGTTAGGTTTCCTGAAGAACGCAGGAACTCTAATTTTAATCCAGGGGAGGCTGCGGTTTTTAATGGTTTTATTGACGAATTGGGGCTGAATGAGTATGTTATGAGAGGTTTTAAATTCACTTACTTGTCGGGAAGGGGCCAGGATCATAAGTTGAGTAAAATTGACAGGTTTTTTTGTGTGTCAACAGTTTTATAATAAGTGGCCTAACGCTTGTTTAAGAGCTCTTCATAGGGGCATGTCCGATCATTGTCCTATCCTTATGTCCCTAGTGGATGTTAATTTCGGTCCTAAGCCGTTTAGGTGGTTCAATTCGTGGTTATTTAGAGAAGGTTGTGAAGATGTAGTGATAAAAGCGCTTGCTGAAAGTACAGTGAGTGGAAACCCGGATGAGAAGATTATAAGTAAACTCAGGTATGTCAGACAAGCGCTTAAAGATTGGTGGAAAAAGGTGATAGAGAAGGAAGGGGAAGAGTTGAATTCCTTGAAAGAGGATTTAGAGAGACTGGAGGTTGTGTTGGAAAATAGGGACTTGGAAGAAGAGGAGTTGTGGGTTTGGGAAGAGTGTAGAAAAGGCATTGATCATTTTAATTTATGCGAAACAAGGGATTTAAAGCAAAAATCTAGAGTTAGATGGGCTATTGATGGGGACGAGAACTCGGCATTTTTTCATAGAGTGGTTAATGGTAGAAAAGCTGTTAATTCCATTCCTGGATTGATGATAGATGGCGATTGGGTTCAAAAGCCTGCTTTGGTGAAATTTTATGTCATGCGCCACTTCAGGGATCATTTTAAGGAGTTTGACAAACGAAGGCCAGAGATTCGCTGTGATAATTTGAAAAGGCTAGAGGTGAATCAGGGTGAAGAGTTAATTAAGAGATTTTCTAAAGAGGAGATTAAAGATGCAGTTTTTGATTGCGGGTCTGACAGAGCTCCGGGCCCGGACGGTTTTAACTTCAGGTTTGTCAAGCATTTTTGGACATATCTGGAGAATGATTTTTTCGATTTATTTGAGAAGTTTCATGAGTATGGGGTTATTAGTAGGGGTTGTAGTTCGTCTTTTATTACACTCATTCCTAAATCAAAGACTCCGGTTGGCCTAAAAGATTACCGCCCTATTAATCTGGTTGGCATTGTGAGTAAAGTGATTTCGAAACTGTTGGCTTTGAGGTTCAGAAAGGTGGTGGGGGAGGTTATTTCGAGTACCCAGTCGGCATTTATTAGTGGGCGTTTTATCTTAGACGGTCCTCTAGTTATTAACGAAACTATTGGGTGGATAAAAAAGACCGGTAAGAAGGCTTTTCTACTAAAGTTGGACTTTGAGAAAGCATATGATAACGTTAACTGGGAATTTTTGCTTTCGACTTTAAGTCAAATGGGGTGCCCGGATAGATGGTGTAATTGGGTGAAAGGGGTTTTAGTCTCGGCCAGGTCAGCGGTGTTGGTCAATGGGTCGCCTACTTTCGAATTTCAATGTGAAAAAGGAGTTCGGCAGGGTGACCCATTGTCTCCTTTTCTGTTCTTGGTGGTCATGGAAGTGCTTCATTGTTTGATTCAAAAAGCGGTTGATTTGGGGGATCTAAAAGGTATTCGCTTTGATAGGGAGGAGGTGACTATCTCTCATCTATTTTATGCCGATGATGCGTTGATCATTGGTGAATGGTCTAGAGATAACTTGGACGTTGTGGCTAGAATTTTGAGGGTGTTTCATATCTGCTCCGGATTAAAACTAAATTTCCATAAGTCTCATCTAATGGGGGTTGGGGTGGAGGATAGTGAAATAGAGGTGATGGCGATGCGTTGGGTTGTGGTATAGGTGGTCTGCCATTTGACTACTTGGGTATTCGGGTTGGGGCCAATATGAACCGGATTTGTCATTGGAATCCGGTGATTGAGACGATAAAAAATAGATTGTCTTCTTGGAAGGCAAACTCTTTGTCTATGGGTGGTCGGCTTACGCTTATTAAGTCGGTATTAACAAGTTTACCTATTTATTACCTTTCGATTTATAAAGCGCCGGTTGGGGTGATTGATGTGATGGAAAAGCTTATGAGGGATTTTCTTTGGTCGGGGGTTAATGGGGATAATAAGATGCATTGGATCGCTTGGGAGACAATTACTACGCCTAAAAAATGTGGTGGGTGGGGGGTAATGCGACTTCACGATATGAACGTTGCTTTACTCTCTAAATGGGCGTGGAGACTTAGGTTGGAAAGTAGAGCGATTTGGTGCAAGGTTATAAAAGCGATTCATAATGGTCGGGGTTTGTGGAGCTTCTTGCCTTTAAGACGGTCCTTTCCAGGATGCTGGAAGGTGATTGTTAACTTGTTAGAAGCTACTAAAGTTAATAATAAGTATGTGAATCAGTTGATTAGTGGGAAGGTTGGGTGTGGTGATCAGATTAGGTTTTGGCTGGATCTGTGGTGGGGTGAAACGCGGCTGAAGGATAGATGGCCTAACCTTTATAAGTTGGATAAGAATAAGAAGGGGGTAATTATGGACAGGCTGATTATTGGGACAGGGGGGTGCAGTTTTGCGCAACTGTGGTACATGGCTCCTGGTACAGTTACGGAGTTATCAGAACAGCAAGATATGGTTCGGATGTTGTCTGGGCTGACGCTAATTGATCAGATGGATAAATGGGTTTGGAATGAGCAGGAGAGCGTGAATTTCAGTGTTAAAGAGGTCCGAAAACTGCAGGCTTTGGATACGAGAAGTGCGACAGATTCTTCAAGACTTTCGGGGTTTAAGTGGGAGGGCTGGGTTCCGCTTAAAGTGGTGCTACTGAACTGGAGAGTTGCTAAAGATCGGATCCCGACTCGAGTGGCTTTGGTCAGACGTGGTATTACCTTACAAGATGTTTCCTGCTCGCTGTGTGGCTACCATTCTGAAGACGTGAGTCATTTGCTGGTTCGCTGCAGCTTTGCTTATGGGATTTGGAGTGCGATCTGCAGCTGGTGCAGGATTGACCCGTTTTATGCTTATGATTTCGACGATTTGCTGCAGTTGTATAAAAATGTGCATGCCGGAAATGGAGGAAAAAGATTGTTCGTGGCATAATTATGGTTACGACTTGGGTGATATGGAACATACGAAACAAAAAGATTTTTCAAAATTTAGATTCAAAGGTTGTGGAAGCGGTTGCAGAAGTGAAATCGAAGACGTATCTATGGCTGAAGTTTAGAAGTAAAAATAGTAATATTGTCTGGAATGACTGGGTCAAATACCCCTTGTATATGTTTGTGTAGTGTTGACGGCTCGTTTTTTTGAGCTTGCCGTTTTTTAATGAAAGTTTCTGTTCAAAAAAAAAAAAAAAGGGTTGGCTACGTTAGGGGACGGTGACTGATGTGGCTCAGTTGCTAAATGGTCCTCTGAAGACTAATAGGGCCAATACATCAATCTCGACCATGAATTGTAATTTTCAAGCTTTTTTACGTCGTTAAAAAAACTAAAAAATAAACGTTTATCATGAAACGGGTGGAATCTGGGTTGGAACCATGGGGATCATGGGGTCTGGTCATTTTAACGGGTCGAAATGTTATTTTAGAAAGTTTTAAGAAAACGAGAGTTTTGTCATTTTAAAGAAACTTATGATGACTCAAAACTAAAAAGCTTCGGTTACGTCATTTAATCAAACGGAACCGATAATTATTAAATATACTTGTAATTTTTATTATAATAAATATATCGATGAAAAATAATAGATTATGTTTGCAAACTTTAAAAGATAACAAAATATAAAGTTATGGTTTCTAAGGGGCTGTTTGGTTGATTAAGTGCTGAATCATTAAGATGATATGAATGGTTAAGAGCTGAATCATTCAGCATCTCTTATTAGCTTAATGGTTCAGCACTTAACCATTCCATTCAGATGCTGAAACAAACAGTCTGAATGCTGAATGATTCAGAACTGAGTGGTTAAGAGGCTACCAAACATCCCCTAAATATGAAACAATATACATAGGTTGACACGTTGATGGTTGATTAGACCATTCCCATTCACAACCCAACATTTCAATAAAAAATTTTTTTTCTCTTCCATCTAACATAACCCAACCCTAACACACATTCACAACCTAACCCAACCCAACCTAACTCAACCTAAAAAAAAAATATCTAAACGAAGTCGGTTTTTAATAAAATTTATATCAAGATGTTCACAAAAAAAAGTTAAGAAATACAGTGTATTTAATTTTTTTTAACTTAAATATTATATGTTATTTAAGTAATTAAGTTAGTGGGGGTTTATTTGGGTTGCAACCAAGGTTGCCACCACAATCGGATTATGACGAGGTTGAATCTTTTGAGTTTTTTAATATTTTTTTACCCACAATCACAAACTAGGATCATCAATGAGAGTGGTCTTATGATTATCTGTTTAAGGACAATTATATTCTATTTCTAAACTTTTTTTTTTAACAGCCAACAAATCAATCCAGAACACTCTTGAAGTACCCACTGGACAAAGGAGTATTCTAAAAGTAACTCGGGTCCACCGATAATTTCACACCGATTCCCGGGAAAAACCCGCCGCCCGAAGGCCCACTGCGGTAAAACCCGGCCCACGAGCAGCGTTTTGGTGCCGGTAGGACTCGAACTCCCCACCTCTCATAAAGAAAGCAAGGATGGTGTCACTCCACAATAAGGGGATTGACAATTCTATTTCTAAACTATACTTCATATATTACGCTTCCTTAAAATAGAACACATATATACTACATTATAAAGGAGGAGACATGGGCAAATATGTTCAAATTGTCCAAAGTTAAGATGACATACCAAGGGTTTCTTTACAATTTCCTAAATTTTATCACTTTTCTTCCCTAAATGCCCCTAGAAGATAATCAACTTTTATATGAAAATGGAACTCACTCAAACTAAATAAACATACGGGATAACAATATTTTTGAATGAATTTTATATAATGGCGTTGAAAGATAATAATTTATGTGAACACGATGAATAATCATATCTCTTCTAAAGTTGTATGAGTTTTAAAACTTTTCCATAATAATATTTATATTATAAACCATTTTCATACATATGCGTCTACCCAGCGGTAAAGTGGACGGGATGGTTCGGATTACTGGCTACAATAGGCAATTTTTTAGCTACTAGGTCAGGTTGGGCAAGTCTATTACAAACTTACAAATCACAACTTTTAATTTCTAAATGGACAATGACCTTCATATGATAGTGTATACAATATCATATTATTACTACATGCTTTTGTCATGTAAATGAACTTTATCATTTAGCAAGGTGTCTTCAATGGCACGGTTATGTAGATATGCAATGACCGGACAACTTACACAAGAGTGATGTTTATGTTCATATTGGTATGTTACAGTAACATACCTTTGGTTTATTAAGATTTGTTCAATAATGAGTATAAGATTTTTGTGGTGAACTACAATCAGTTTTAAGTGGCGGTGCACATTTCTTTTCTTTTCTTTCTACGAATACTTGCTAAAACATAGGGTGCACGTTTCTATTATTTTTGCGTAACTTGCGACAAAAAACCTAACTATCATACTGTTGTATTGCAACACATTTGAAGATCCTGCTGCAATGCACGGGTAAACCTAGTGGTTTATATTTAAGAATACAATGAACTTATATTAATAAAAATCTAGATAATCCAACCCTCAACCCACACCCACCGGTGACACCTCCCACAACGGCTGCATCTACCAAGTACCAACTACATATAAATCTATGACATTTTTTTGTTTGATGGTTAATTTAATTTTAATAGCTTAAGTTGACACCAATGGATTTGAATATATCTTGGGTGACTTTTAATCTATTCAATCTGTTTCACTTTTAGATAAGTTTATAAAAGAACTTTAATTAGTATAGCTGTATAAGATAATTTCAAATTTGTTCTTCTAACTCAATTATAATATGAGTTCAAACTTATTAGGTTATTCTTATTTAATGTTAGTATAACTCATTTTTTAGTAAATTAGTCTTTTTTATGTACCTTATCTTGTTTATGGTATCACCTGACACGATTATTAATTTGTGCCTAACATAATAAATAAATTAATAACACACTTAATAGGGAACGTAAATTGACGACGACATTATAAATTACCAACTCAAATTAAGATTTAACAATTATAAACTTATTATCTTAACATTTTAGTAACATCAAAACTATACAAAGTGATTTTTAAAGTATGTTTTGTGATGAATGTAAAGTGTGAAAAAAAAAAGACACTCCACATATTAGTGAAGGGTTTTGCCTTTCACACTTACTAACATGGGTTATGGAACGGTGAAATGTAATAAGTTTCTTTTGTTTTATATAAAAAAATGTACATGGAGCTTGCTCATATGCTAGAAAAGAAAGAGGCACTACATGAAAAGCGGAAGCGCTCGTGGTCTGCTTTGCGAGGAGATGGATAACACCTATGGGGGCAGTGTTCCACACCCTAGGTGCTGATGTGACATCTCCCTCGTACCCTCTCTTTTCCTACAATACACTTCGTAATTGGTATTAAAAAAACTTACTAAAACATGTAGACACTAATTTATTTAAATATACTCTGATTTATTATACGAAGTATATACTGATTTACGTCAGCTATACTTTATATTTGAAAAGAACAGTCATTTTGATTAAATTTTAAATATACTATATAATAAATGTAATTATAATTATGCCATGTGCTGTATGAGGTGTAAAACGTCAAAAAAATAAATAACTAATAATAATAATAATAATAATAATAATAATAATAATAATAACTGTGTTACGTAGGTGGCATGTAGAAGTAAGGTATGTTTTGAGTAGTGCTGTTCAAAAACCCCACGGCTCGCTAGAAGTTCACTGAAAAAAAACTCGAAAAAGCTCGACTGTAAATGAACCGAGCTTGAGCTAAGGTGAGTTCGACTTGTGGCTCACTCATTAGATGACTCGTTGGCTCGTTTAATTAAAGCCTGAATTACAATTTATGTAAATTGTAATAGAAAAAATATAACATAACATTTAACTAAAAATATTCTATGAGTCAAATATCCAATTAACTCATTTTTGTATGATCAACTTTTTCTTTTTCAATGGAGAAATATGTAGAAAAATATTAATGTAGTTATAGTTCATGAACTATTTATTTCACATTGTTGGTCAAGTGATTTATCATAAGCAAATACAAAAATAAAATATCAATCTCTTATATAATATGAATATTTTAAAAGAAGAAAAATAGTAAAAAAAAATAAATTGACTGGCTCGTGAGTCAGCTCGGCTTGACTCGGTTTTAAACGAGCTGAACCCGAGCCCAACATTTAGGCTTAACAAAATAAATGCGCTCGGCTCGATTTATGAATGAGCCAAGCCCGAGCACACCCTAGTTTGGCTTGGCTTGGCTCATTCAGAGCCCTAGTTTTGAGTGTACAGTTTTACCATCTGATCAACCAAAAGATGAGAAAAAATATTAGAGGAAATTCTCTCTCTCTCTCTCTCTTTTTATTTGTCTCTTATTGTTTTATTTGATCATATATAAGGTTATTGGGTTAGGATCAAAATTATTTTATTTTCATATTTATTATCTTGTTTAATTATTTGTCATATACCTTTTTTATTGGTTTAATGTGTCAAATAACACACTTATGATTAAAAAACAAGAAGAAATCGAATTACTAAAAGATGAAATTGTTAAATTGTTAGTCATCCAAATTTACATAAACCAATAAATAGGTATTTGATATATATTAGAGAAAGAGTAAAGAGACACTAAATAATGAAATGTAAAACGATTTTGACCGAATGCTCTAAACTAACATGTTTTAACCAGAACACAGTTTGACCTGTGACCTTACCCAACTCAACCTACCCGTTTTGCAAGCCTAGTTACATCCATACACATTATTTATTGGACACGTTTTTGCAACCCCCCCCCCCCCCCCAACAAAAATCCTAGATTTGCTAGTGCTCCCCTTGTCATCACACTCGTGAAGACATACCTCAAATGGCATCGTCCTTTCACGCCCAAAGTGTTGTGGTGTGCAGCGCCCAGGCTCCTGATTTGGCACTAAGATACCGCCCCAGCTTGCTTTCATGACACCTAGTCAGCTAGTCTTAAACATTAAACTCCGATTTATTGTAAGTTAACAACATTTTTTTTTACCTATTATACCTTTTCATGATACACAATTATACTTGCTCTATAATTACTTAAAAATTATTAGTAGATAATAAAAACTCATTTAATAACAACTGGATCCTACAAAGTAAATAAAAATATAGTATACAAGTGCTGTTAGAAAAACAAATAATGTACAAGTTTCTGTTTGTTTAAGTTAAGATTTGACTTTCTTTTCTCTCTTTTCTATTCTAGCTTCTACTTTTTAGCGTAGTCACCTTTTTCCCTGTGGCTCCGACCATCCCAGTCAACAACTCTCAAATTTTACCACCGGCCATTACCTTCTTTAACGTTTGTTAAATGTTATAAACGTATTTTTTTTTAACAACCATGTCATAAAGTAAAATTATAATAACATCTGTAATAACATAACATAACTGCCACATATTCATGAGTTTTTAGTCTTTTCTTTCACCTTTAATATGTAATTGTTCGAAAAGTTTTCACTATCCGCTATTCCATTACATTTGTCTGATTTTCTTTTATTTTTTAACATTTTAATTTACAAAAAAATGGCCGGTTTGTTTTGTTTAGTCTGTCATAGTGTCATAATACACGTTCTACTACTTCTACACGAATCCATTCCCTATAAGATTTGACAGACAGTTTCATGCAAAATAAGTTTAATTATGGTAGTATACTTGCAATCGATTGATGAGGCTAATAAGTTTTGGAAATATACGGAAGTGAGGCTTAATACCATTGAGGTTGATTTTTTTGTTTCTTTGAATTATAAGTCACGGTTGTGATTTGTGAACCACATAAAACTTGTCAGGCTGGCTTTTTGTGTGTGTGTGTTACATATATAAAAACATGAATATAGCGAATTAATTAGTCAAGAATTTAATTACTTGGTTGAAAATGTTCCGTTTTGATTTTGTCTACTTAATTTCACATGTGAATTAAGCTATGTCAATTATCTAAGGCTATGTTTTGTCTACTTAATTTCTCATGTGAATTAAGCTATGTCAATTATCTAAGGCTATGATTTGTGTGCTTGGCCCCTCAACAACGTCTTTTTTTTAACGGCCAATTGGAATCACTCACGGATCACTGAAGTATCATTGTGTCATCAGTGTTACCACGCGATCATATTCCACCACCAAGTCACCAATTCAGGAGGAAACTCATAATTATGAGAAAACCCTCTTGTGAGATTCGAACCCAGGACCTTATAGTCCATAAGTCTTATCTCACCACCAAGATGCCGCTGAGCTATAATGTCTTTGGCCCCCAACAACTTCTATGTGAATTTTTTTGTATGATAAATATTACTTGGCTGTGTAATTAGAATCACATACATAGATTTCCTAAATATACAGGAGAAGTGACTATCATGATTATTTAACTATTTTAACTACGTAGTCATGTGGTTTATTCTAATAATGTATAACTAGATAAACTGATCATGAAAATGTAAAGGAATATTATTACATATAGGCGCACCTTTCTTGATAGTTTTTTTTTTCTTATCGACTTAGCCTCACACGACTTTGTAGTCTTTATTCTATGGCATGTGTTCTTTGGGGGACATATGATATGACTATGTAAAATAAGAAACACTTTTAACTCTTTTTAGAAAAAAAAACTTATTTGATTTTCATTTGAGATATATGTTGCTTGTTAGTTTTGTGATATTGTGAAAACTTGTACATGCAAATCAAATAATAAAGCAATTAACTATATCAACATAAAATAAATCTAGTCATTAGTAACGATTACACGGAATATGGAAGTATAGTAAACATCTTTAAAGTTTAAAATACAAAACAATAAAGATGTAACACTTTTGATATTTAATTCTTCACTCATTATTGTCACTGCCAGTGAAAACACTTCAATCTTGTAGTTTTCCTTGTATATGATAAGATAGATATTACATGCACTATCATTAGAAACATACATAAATTTTCTAAATATGCGAGAGAAGTGACTATCATAATTATTTAACTCTTTTTAATACCTACGTGTGTTTTCTTCTAATAACATAGAACTAGATAAACTTAAAACTGAGCATGAAAATGTAATAGAATTTTACATAGCCGCACCTTTCTTGATAGTTATAAACGTTGAAAAGTTAGCGAGAATTCTCCGTTTTTTCTATGTTTGTTAGAGTTTAAAAATCATTCTTAGCAAATCTAGTTTCTTCGGTGTGGTGCAAAATGAGGAAGAAATTCAACAAACGACGATGAGTTTGGTTTGTAGGCGAGGAGAAGTTCCGTTCGATTACTTGGGGATAAGTGTCGGAGCTAACATGTATAAGTGTTGTAATTGGCATAAAGTGGTTGAAACTTTTAATACCCGACTTGCGAGATGGAAGGCTAAAACTTTATCCCTCTGCAGTAGAATCACGATCATTAAATCGGTATTGGTGAGCCTTCCAATCTACTATTTTTCTTTGTATAAAGCCCCTAGAATCATTATCAATTTGGTGGAGAAACTTATGAGAAGATTTTTATGGTGGGGAAGTAATGAAATCTGAAAAATTCACTAGGTCTCTTGGGAGCGTGTAACTTTAAGCTAACGAATGGGAGGCTTGGGGATTCCTAGTTTAGAGGAGGTTAATGACGCGATGCTTGTCAAGTGGAAGGCCCGGTACCATAATGACCAGGACACACACTGGAAAAAAGTTGTTAATTATTGTCACAAAACTCGATCTCAGTTTCATCCCTTCCCTTCCGGTTAACAAATACATCGGAGGTAGTTGGAAAAACATAGTTAAAACCATTGATAATATGAAAGTTGGAGGTATCTCCATTCACACGAAATTTTCGGTTTTAGTTGGTTCTGGCCTCTCGGTAAGGTTTTGATCAGATAGTTGGCTAGACAACATCCCCCTAGCCGTGAAATACCCATCTCTTTTCGATATGTATAGGAAGAAATTCTCTCTAGTGGATGAAAGGGTGAGGATATCGGATGGTCAGTGGGATTTGCTGCGTACGTAGTATGTTTGAAAAGCCGCTGTCGGAGCTATGTGATGCATGGTTGATGGATTTGTTAAGTTCAGTGTCAGCTTTGAATGGGAGGTCGACCACGAATCAATGGAGGTGGTTATCTAGGCTTATTTCTGATTTTAGTGTTAAGATGGTTAAGAGATGCTACAAAAGGATAGGATACATGTGATTTATTCGTGATGAAATGGGTGTCTTTGGTTCCAATTAAATGTAATATTCTTGCTAGGCAAGCGGTACAAGGCCGTTTACCTGTTAAAACGGAGTTAATCAAAAGAAACATTCAAGTGGGTAGCACTCTTTGTCAACTTTGCGAGTGGGGTGATGAATCATCTTATCATGTTATGTCTGGTTGCGAGATTACTCAACAAGTGCTTATGGAGATAGCGCAATGGTGCGGCTTGGGTAGTATTTTTGCGTTTAACATCCGTGATGTTTTGACGCTTTACAAAGGAGTTGCAGGTGGAAAATGGTTAGGAAGATAGTTCAAGAGATCTTTATTGTTGCTTGCTGGTGCGTCTGGATCGCTATAAACGAAAGATTTTTAGAAGCAAACCGGTAATTAGGAAGTCTATTGTTTTTTTTTGTTACAAAATAGGTCGAAGTTTAAAAATGTTATTTAGGAAGAGTAGAGAAAATCTTCTTTGTATTTGATGTAATGGTTATATTATGTGGGCCAAATACCATGAAAATAAACCACTTAGAATATTTGTATTTCTATTCTAAAAGTTACCCATTAACATTACACAAAACTTAAAAGAAACAATTGATAAATAATAGAGTGATAGTTTGTCAAGCATTATACAAACATTATGAATATTTATGGTCACTAATGCATATATTTATCATATCATTTCTCCACCTAGGAAGTGGTTCCAATTAAAATGTAACTGCAATGATGAATACCAATTAATTAAACCTTGTAGTGATGTCTCTGTTTAGGTGCTCGTTATATTTTTTTTCATTCCATGTACTTTAACTAATATGTGTCCCTTAACCATTCATTTGATTTTTTCTTAATAACTTGTGTTGTTTTACATTTTTAAATAACCATAATACACATGCGTTTTTAATTTTCTTTTTCTGGACACTTCGACATAAATTTGTTGAAAACAGAGTTCTATTCGTGAAGGATATGGTCTTAAATCCTTGCATGGATAAGTTTAACCCGAAACCCCAAAAATAACTTACGAGTACATTACTACGCATAGCCAGCATCATGCGCATTGCGAAGGCTCCCTGTGCATGATTGCAGCTACGCTATTAGTGCTCATCAACTTAGCCTTGGCAAAACTCCTAAGTCATACTACGCATCCCCACTCATGCGCAAGCCTTGGGGGACAAATAGTACAAAAGGACGATCTTGTACGAACCAATCAAAGCTACGGGACGTGTTCAAAGAATGAGGCGCACATCCAGCCAATCAGCATGCTCCAACAAGAAGATTCCAACGTCTCTCTCCGTACTGAAGAGAGCAAGAGTACACATGGCAGTGACGTGTGACCAATCAGAGCATGCCAGCGCTCTTGACAGGTAACACCACACGATCGTGCACGACACAGAGAGGACAACAAATACAGTGCCAGCGCTGCTCGTTGGTTAATATCCTTATTTGTCTTATACTAATATTGGGTTGATGTAGCGGAGGACTGGAGGTACCCCATAGCTGGCTCGACCCACTTCTGGTTATTGGTTGATGATGTGGTAAGTGCGCAACCACCATTTTGTGTCTGTACACAAGAAACAATTCGTAGCAGCTACCTCCCTACTCCTTTACTTTCTTTTCAGGTTACAATCACCCCTCGATCATAGACGTTTAGCGAAGGATAAACCATGTGGACGCATCAGTTTAACTATCCCTAATGGAGGTTATACTATTCTTCAATTAATGATAAAGTGTTTTTCAATATCGTAAACTTTATCAATTGTCTACGTAGAGGCGTCATAGAAAACTGAAACAATAACGATTAAAACCGAGTTCCCGCCATATCATGCAGAGAAACCCCCTCATTTATTTTGAAACGTCCAACTAAACCTATCCACCCAGGTACACCCATAGGCAAAATGTCACTGACGTCCGTAATCGTAAACAACGTTAATAAACCGGCTCATCACCAATTTCCGGGGAAACCGACTACCTATAGTAAACCCGACTCATTCATAACATTTTGTCACGAACAAAACTCCAAGCTACATCCTACCGAAAGAAAGTTATCCAAATAACGCTATAGCAAATCCTTTACTGATAATCTAATTTCAGTAATCTTTTTACATGGTCTTGGAATTGGACTAGGGTTCTTGAAAGTGGAATGGCAACGTGTAAAACGAGCATTTCATAACAACGCGGCGAAATCGCACCAATAAATAAGCTCTCCAAACAGATTAATATATTCATTCATTCACATTCACTGATCCCTCTGCAGATTATTATTATTATTCAACCTTATCACATACCAATAACCAAAACCCATCAATCAATATTTATATATATAAAAAAATATAAATCTTTCATCCGCCGTCCTTCTGGTGGTCACCGGTGGCCGGAGTTTTCATCCTATTTTCCCCACCACATAATAACCCTTAACTCGAATCACACAGTGGGTCCCACAGAAATCAGTTCTTACATTTCTTATCCTCACTCTCATCCTCTAATCTATCTCTTCCCTTTGTCCTCTTATCACTCACCAAAAACACATACAATATTATTATTATTCATTATTATTAATATTATATATTCCTCTTCTTATCCTCCATTCTTTCCTCTGTGACTCTCATTTCACCAACCCTGTTCATCGATTGTTCATAAAGTTTAAATCTTTACTCGATTCGAACAAGGGTCTGTTACAATTCGATTAGGGTTTTGTGATGGCTATAATCGAGGCGCTTTTTAGCATATTACAAGGGCCTAATCTATGGAACGCCTTGCCGGATCTTATGGTGTTTGTGGCTCCTCTTTGGGTTGCTGTTTTGTTTGGGGTTTTGGTTGGTTGGGTGTGGCGACCCACTTGGGCTAATTCTGCTATCAATAATTTAACAACGATTCCTGCTACTAATTACCCTTCTATGGACTTTGTTTCTTCTATTCCTTCGTTTGATTCGTTGAAATCTCAACTACCCAGTTGTTTTTTAATGTTTCTGATAATGGGTCGTTGCAGGATGCTGAAATTTCGTCTGATAGCAGGTTAAAGTTGTTGACTTTTGTAGTTTCAAGATTCTTGTTTGGGTTAAAGTTGTTGACTTTTTTTAGTTTCAAGAAACTTGTTTGGGTTAAAATTGTTGGCTTTTGTAGTTTTAAGTAGAGCTGGCTAATCGTGTCAGAACGGTTATCATGTCTTTAACAGGTTTAACAAGTCAGTGACGACGCGCATATAGAAGTATCAAACATGAATAGGACTTGTTTAACTACTTTATACGTTATTTTTATGACGCAGTTGTATGTTTTATGTACCAAGAACGAGAAATGATGGAGTTTAGCCTCACAATTTTAACTATTTTTAAAAAAGTATAAAATTAGATAGTGTACTGTTTTCTTAAACAGGTTTTATCGTGTCTTAAATAGGTAAAGATTGTGTTTTTAGAGTAATTGAGTTTTGTTTTGTTTTGTTTGTGCAGAGTGTCTAAATTGGATGGGGAGAGTAAGAATTTTGTTGGAGAAGGTGATTTGCAGCATTTGGGTAAGCTTGTTGCAGAGAAAGATGAAGGTCCTGCTTGGGCTAAGGTGATGGATAGGTCAACTAATAATATGAGTTATCAAGCTTGGAAGAGAGAGCCTGAGGTAGAGACTGTGTGTGTGTGTGTTTGCTTGCAATTTTGTTGTATTATGGCACTTGAAATGAAAAATGTATGATAACTGTGACTGGTTTGATTTTGTATGTGAATATAAAGACTGGACCGCCACAATACCGGTCTCGGACGGTTTATGAAGATATGACTCCTGAAATGATGAGGGATTTTTTTTGGGATGATGAGTTTAGATTGAAATGGGATGACATGTTGTTAGAAGCCGAGACGATAGAAGAGTGTCCGAAGAATGGAACGATGGTGGTTAAGTGGGTTCGTAAGGTATGGGAATTGATTTGATGGATTTGTTTTTGTGTTGATATGGTTTTAGTTTGTTTGCTAATTTGGTTATGGACTTATTTGCTGCGATTGGTTTTGCAGTTTCCGTTTTTCTGTAGCGACAGGGAGTATGTAATCGGTCGTAGAATATGGGAATCAGGGAAAACTTACTATTGCGTTACAAAGGTAAGTAAATGATGATACTTTTGATGTTATGGTTACTATGATATTACTATAAATGGAACCTGGGAAATGAAGTGAAAAGGGCCATGATTATGAATTTTAGAAAGAACTTCATATCCAAATGTTAGGTTCTCGATAAAGATTGGAAATTAATTTGCTTGAATTGTCGTTTAACGAGCGATGGTGCTTAATGTTCCTTTTAAGCAACTTTTGCCAGTAGTTTAAGCATGGTCACTTCTTGATTATTGGGATTTTTCCCTCTAAAATATGATTAGCGGGTCAATTCAGAACCAATTTTAAGCGTAGATTGCGAGAACCACACGAGCACTTGTATCTATTGCTTTAACTTTGATACACACGGCAATTATGTAACTGCATAACCTCTCTTTTTCTCTCTTATTGTATATATGGTGCATCATGTACAAAAAAAAATTAGTTCTTTATTGAATGCGCTTCTATGATTATGTATAAAAACTGAAAATTAAAATTATGGTTGTTTTAGGGCGTACAATATCCTTCTATACCACGCCGTGCTAAACCAAGACGTGTTGACTTGTACTATTCAAGTTGGTCGATTCGTGCAGGTAATGTAACCACCTCATGTTTAAGTTACAGTTCCAGTAAATTACCAATTTACCCCTTAGTTTAGCCGCTTATTCTCGTATTAAAATGATTACTAACTTATCATTAATTACTTGATCAATAACTATCAGTTGAATCGAGGAAAGGTGATGGACAGATGAGTGCATGTGAAGTGTTGCTATTTCATCATGAAGACATGGGAATCCCATGGGAGCTTGCAAAACTCGGTGTTCGTCAAGGAATGTGGGGAGCCGTGAAAAAGATAGACCGTGGTCTACGTTGGTACCAAAAAGAAATGGAATCCGGCACACCTTTAACTCACTGTGCATACATGGCGCATATCCATTCAAAAGTTAGCACGACGTATGAGGTACTTAGAGAACACGTCAGACGATTCACAGGAGATTGAAACGTGTGAACAAACAGCAGCCAACGATGAGAAGCCGTCAGGGAAGAATGTTCCAAAGCTGTTGGTTGTAGGCGGAGCCATTGCACTGCTTGCACCATTGATAGGGGGCTGTTGACAAAAGCCGTTATTTGGAAGTTGCAAGAAGATTTGCAAAAATGGGAAGAAGGTTGTGAATTGTGGGTCAGTATACTCGCCGTCTGACTTGGAATATAATTGTATTTGTTTTGTTTTGTTTTACATTTCTATATTCTGTTAGATTCATGTTGCAGCTTATTATGATCATGATGATTGAGAGTATGATAGTATTCGATATTCATGTATTTATTATAGATGATCTTTCTCATGCTGCTGAAATAACAGGAAAATAATATTTTCTTGATTTACCGCCGTTATTTCCTGCTGAAAGATGAATTAAAGGCAAGTGTTCCATGTTATTTGTAATTCATCTTAATTGGTTGAATATCAGCACCAATTCACCAAACCTTTTTGTGGGCCTGTGGCCGATAAATAACGGGCTTAGACTGTGTAGTTAGGTTAAGCCCGTGTGTAGTTAGCTTAAGCCCGTGGCGCTCCACCTCCACTTAAGAGGGTTCTCATTGGCTGTTGAATGGGTCCATGCTCGCTCCAAACCCATTCCACTTTCATGGGTGTGATGCCACTCATGAAGAAGAGGGCATGAGCGCCTTGGGTGGTGACGCGGTGGTAATATGGGAGGCTTTAACGCCCCATTTACCCAAACTAACTTATTTTTATATAATAACTTAATAAAAAAATAACTAATCGACTTATTTTTATATATTACAAGTGGAATATAATGAATTCAATAAAAAAAGTGAAAGTAATTAAGATGATAAATTATTTTAAAGAAAAAGCAAAATAATCAATCACTTAAGTTCTGTTAAAATCTTAACTTCGGTTTGGTTTTTGGATTCAACGAAAAAGGTCCAAAAGCAAATGAATCGTACTCTGAACCGATGAACACCGCTAAAACCCAAGTCTATATCGGGCGTGAGTCATCTCTATTCTCTATAAAACCACTATTACAACTGATGTATCCTAAAGATAGTTTCATGACCGAGTAAAGGTATTTGAAAGGACCCTAATTAGCACCAATTCTTAGCCAACATTAGGGTTTAGTTTGTTTGTTAACACATCTTTATAAATGTATTGTACATCTCTTTATAAATTTGTGAATGGTATTGTAATTTGAACTTTTTTGCAAGATAAGAAGATTATCTTCATATTTCTACTTGGACTATGCCTACAATACTCTTAAATTTCTTGTTTAAATATGTTGTACATGTTGCTTGTTAAGTTGTATGGAAATTCAAATTATCATGTTGTACATCACTCATCCTTAATAAGATAGTATAGATAATAAACATACTATCTAAGGCGTAGGAGCTATAACCCCTTTAAAGTGATAATCTTAGGGTCAGGGTGGACGAAATGCTCTTGGGTAAGCGGATAGTTGGTTTAGCGTCTAATAAAAATTGGGATAGGATCTCCCCCCCTCAAAATCGGACGTGAAAGTTTCAAATTTAGGCCCAAAATAGATAAATATGGGCTCTTTTCGTAAAAAAAAATGTTATAGATTGCAAATGTTACGAACTCTGAAACACAAAATTATCTACATGTAATATACTTGTTTTTTTAGAATTTGAGCCGGTATGTAAACGAAATCAGGTAGATTATAAGATTATGTTCATTTAAGATCTTATGCTAACCAAACATATCGAACAAACAAATTCTTACACACATAAATAACAATCAGTACATGTTATAGATCCGATTGTTTTTACAATACTACTAATCAATCATCTTTCTCAACAAAAGAGAACAAAACTTGCTTACATCCTCAACAAACAAAAAAAAATACATCTAGATATAAAGATATATAGAATCTTAATGAAACACCATGGACTCAAAGCAGTGAAGGCCATCAAACTCCGGTGCCCAGCGTGCTGCAAAACCGCCCTTACTATGTGGGACCGCGGTGCTACCATCGGCCTCATGCTTCACCTTCTTTTGGTCACCTTGAATTGTAGTGGCAGCAGCACCTGCAGCAGGATATTTGGTGTTGTAACTTAAAGATTGGGCCGAGAAATCGGCCAAAAAAGCATGGAAGGAACTGAAGATGGAATTCATGTTTGAAGTTGTGTGAAAATTGAATTAGAAGAAAGGTTTATAAACAAGAAAAAGTTGGTTATCTAGTTGCACTTTACACTTTTTTGAACGCGTTGATGATATTTTAAAAAGATCTATTTGATTGAAGTTAATGGATAGTAGATAAGAAATCAGTGTACACAAATTGCAGCCAATTAAGAGTTAGTTGTCGTCATTCATGAATGGTTGTTTACCATTTACCAAGCTGCTGCTTATTAGTAGGCCACGGGACCAGGGCTGTCAAACGGGTTGGCTTCTTCTTTCTCAGATACTTTATATACATTTTGTAAATCTCGCATAGGCGGCGATTACTCAAAGTAATTCCCGAGTACATAGACCTAATTAAGGATATGTATGGTAGGACCGAAACTAGTGTTCGCGCGCCCGTAGGAGATACCGATGCCTTCCCTGTGAGGTTAGGTCTACACCAAGGATCCGCGTTGAGCCAATTCCTTTTTTGCAGTTGTCTTGGATGAGTTGTCCAGTCGATTCAGGAGGCAGTGCCGTGGTGCATGCTTTTTGCGGATGATATTGTGCTAGTTGCAGAGTCCAAACATAGTCTGAATGAGAAACTAGAGGGATGGCGTGCAGTACTAGAGGGCAATGTTTAAGGATTAGCCGTTCTAAGACTGAGTACATGTATTGTGGTTTCAGTGGTGCAAGCAACGAGGAAAATACTCAACTTACGATTGAAGGTCAAGTTATCCCACAGGCAACTAGGTTCAAGTACTTAGGATCGTTTGTGCAGATGGATGGAGAGCTAGATAGTGATGTCACCCATCGCATCCAAGCTGGTTGGTGTAGTGGAGGGCCGCCAGTGGGGTTCTGTGTGACAAAAGGTTCCCACTAAATTAAAGGGAAAATTCTATAGGGTTGCAGTGAGACCTGCTATGTTATATGGGACAGAGTGTTGGGCCATCAAAAAGACACAAGCTCGCAAGATGGAGGTGGCAGAGATGAGGATGCTAAGGTGGATGTGCGGGCACACTAGGGCAGACCGAATAAGAAATGAGGTTATTAGGGAAAAGTTAGGGGTAGCTAGTATATCAGACAAGATAAAGGAAGGAAGATTAAGATGGTATGGGCATGTGAAGAGGAGGCATTTTACGACCCCAGTTAGAGTAGTGGAAACCCTCACTGTGGAGGGAAGAAGGTGTAGATGAAGGCCCAAATTGACTTGGGATGAGCGGGTTAGGCATGATTTAGTAGAGATGCACCTCTCTGAGGACATGGTCGAGGATAGAGGTTCGTGGAGGCTCAGGATTAGGGTTAAGGATTGTTAGGGAGGGTTTGGATTAGTAGCGTTGTTCTAGGAGCTTAGACTTTTTCTACAACTGGTAGGAGGCCTATAAGGGTGGCAAGTTTTAGGGTGACTTGTATTAGGGCCTTTATGGTTATGTTGTTTTATGTTGTTTTGCTGTTGTTTTTTCAATTGGCATATATACCTCTGTTTTACTTTATGATGCTTTCAATGTTCTTTAAATTCAGTAGCTTTTTATTACCTTTTCAGTGTTGTTTGCTTGTCGATTTTGAGTGGTGGAGCCGGGGTCTCTCTGGAAGCAGCCTCTCTATCCGTGAGGATAGGGTAAGGTCTGCCTACATCTCACCCTCCCCAGAACCTACTCTTAGCTGTGCTATTTGTGGGATTTACTGGGTAAGGTTGTTGTTGTTGTTGTAGTAATTCCCGAGTACTCCCTGTCTGGGCCTTATACTTGATGAGTCATCTCCGAGTACTCCTCGACTATGGCCGAGTACTAGCAATTCCCCAGTCCACCGAGTTGTCACCGCCTAGCGACTTTTGCAACCATGGTTGATATGTTTATATTTGACCTAACTCATTCCGAAAAAATATGCGTTGAAATGTAAACCAACTTCAATTTATACCGACATATATACATAACACATAAAACTCGAGTGAGTCAAAATGATATTGTATAAAGTTTTTAGAAAGTTGAGAGAGTATAACTCTTATTGCTGAAAGTTGAGTGGTGAGATACACACAAAAAATGAGAAAAAAAAGACATGGTTACAGTAGCTAATTCGATACACTTACATAATTTAGCTAAAAACACATTTTTCTACTTCTCGTCCTCTACCTACATAGTTTAACTAAAAAACACATTTTTCTCTTTTTTTTTATGTTTTCAAAAACCTCACACATTACATTCTCCGTCTCTATGTTTATCTTACTCAAAATATTATTGTATTATTTCTTTCTTTTTTTATACACTTGTATTAGTTTATTATTTTTCATTCCCTAAAACCTATCTCTAAAATAGAAAATGAGATGTGGAGTTGTTTTAGCTAGTTTCTCTAAAATGTAGAGGAAGTTGGGGTTTGAGAAGGAGTATTAGATTTTAAATAACCCTAACCATCAACAATTGGTCGTCACCAGCCCTAACTAACAAAATGTGTGCTGATGGTCCCACCTTTTAACATATTGGTCACTAACAGATTATGAGTAAAAAATATGTTTTAATTATATGATCAGTAAGTGTGTTATGTTAGTTATAGTCTATTGATAGTCAATATATTAAAAGGTGTGACCGTCAGCAGACATTTCGTTATTTCAGACTGGTGGCGGCCAATTGCTGATAGTTGAGATTATTTAAATCCAATATTCCTTTTGAGAAAGAGATGCGAATGCTCTTATAACCTAAAACTATAGGATGTTACTAAGCTATACACACACATACACACATACATACATACTTACGTACGTACATACATACATACACACATACACACACACACACACATACATACATACATACATACATACATACATACATACATACATACATACATACATACATACACAAACACGTACACACACATACATACACACACTCACACACTATCACATATATACTCACTCCCCAACTACCATCGACAACTAACTACTACAACCCAACTGGTGAAGAATACCGCCACCTTCTACTACCACCGTCAGCCACCACCGTCCAACGCAACAACTACCATAGCCACAATGTCTAGGGTTTAACCATTATTATCCACTGCAATAACCACCATCACCGCATGTTCTGGGGTTTAAAAACCACCATCGTCCATTTTCTACCCTCGTTTGCAGGTTGTAGGGTTAGCAGTATCTAAACCCTAAATGGTGTTTGCAACCACCATTATCCTCCTTTCTCCCTCGTTTGCAAGTTTTAGGACCTAAACAAAGTTTGCAACTACCATTGTCCTCGTTTCGCCCTCGTTTGCAGGTTCTAGGGTTTGTAGTGGTGATGCAAGATGGTAGGGGTGGGGGGTGGTGATGATAGTGATGGGATGGTGATGGGGTTGCTGCTATGGCGGTGGTGCAATGTTGGTAAGAAAAGGGGGGGGGGGGGACAGTGATTTGTAGAGTTATACTTAAAAAAATATTTGTTCAACACGTCAACATCCATATCATCATACATGATGACCTGTCGTTAGGTCATGCAAAAACCTAAATAACCTAGGTAGCTAGGGTAAGTCAGGTATCGAATCCACGAGGAGCATGTGGTTAGTATTACACTTTTTGTTTGATTACTTAAACTAAAATAACTAAACTAGATTAAACTGATTTTCAATTTGACTGATTTACTAAAACAATATATGAGAAAGATGATCAATCTCCAGGTTTCAGGTTCAATGATTCACCCTACCCTTGGTTAGATGATTGGATACCACATAGACATAGTTTTTGTTGAACGGTTTAAGTTAAGTGATAATCAAACACAAATTTTTAATAATAACTCGTACAATTTAATTACCAACCCACGAATAACAACTACCCTCCCGTTAATCAAACTGCTCACGATGCAAGAAAACCGAATGCGAATGACTAAAAGATAAGCAATTGCACAAACGTGACTTGTTTAAATAACTCAAACCACAAATATCTTTCAAACAATTAAAAGACAATCCATAAAACCAAACCAAACAAAAGTTAGAGTTTTACAAACGAACCCTACACCCGGAGACGATCACACGATTAGCCGCGCTGCATATTAATGATGATTTCTTCTTGATGTCCGTGACTCCATAGGCAGCCAAAAGGCTGCGCCTCGTTGAGTCCCACCCCTCTGCCGTCAGTCGTCGGATGATCCCTGACACTAGTCCCGCTTTTTTTCTTTTATTCTTGTTCTCACCAGCAACCGACTTCCCTTTGTGGCCCATTTACGATACAAACCTTAACTCAATTCTAAGCCCACGTGACCTCTTGACTATTATTCAACCAATTCTTTTCACGGCCCATTTTCCATTTCTTCATTAAATTGACTTAATTTTGACGATAATATAAACTTCACGTCTTGATAAATTCCTTGCTCAAAGTTTTATTGTTTGCTTCTTTCTACACCAATTAACAAAGAACACATAAGTGCATTTATAAACAATTAATTGCAATAACAGTTAATATAAGTGTCCTTGTATTATATTTTGTTAATTCACGTAGCTAATAATATTTAATTAATTATCAATAACAATAAATCTTAACCATAATGTTTTGCTATCAATGCATTTTAATAAATAATAATATTCAATAATGTGTACCTAAAAATGCATCAATCAAACACTAAAACATATACAAAACTAGCACTTTAAGAAGGTATTTTCACTAACACATCACACCCCCCACACTTATCTTTTTTCGTCTCGAAAAAATTATCTACACTCTACTCAAGACATTATCACAGAGAAGCACCCCAGTACCCCTATCATACCTTAGCAAAGGTCCAAAGTCATACCCCATTTATAGATCGGCATTAGATGTGTTAATTCAGCAAGCCAAAATGATTTCAATCTAAAACCAGAATTAACCGACTAAACCTAACATGCTTCCGGTTTTTATTTTCATGCAACACACCCCTCACAATTTTCACTCCACTCGGTTAATATCTGGACTAGCATGTAATGAGCTAGTATTATTCACTCAAAACCAAAAATGTAACTCTGTTATCATAGACTTGTATAACAATCACACCTCAACTGTAGACAATGCACTTATGTAAAGGACTTACGGGTTTTGGGCTTAGGGTAAAGGTAGGATAGATTTGGCTAGAAGTGGCTAAAATAAAATGGTGACACCAACAAGATTGACAATCCTTATTCACACAAGACGCATAAATAAACACAACTTTTGTCATATTCTGACCATAATAATACTTCTATTTTTGTATTTTTCTGATTTTTTCTTTTTTTTTTTTTTTTTCTCTTTTTTTTTAATTTTTTTTTCATATATTTTTTCTAACATAAATACAATCACTTAACACTTTGGATGTCATCAACACTTGGTAAAGGTACTGGTTTATTTGGGTGATTATGTGGTTTAGCAAACGAAAGGGTATAGGCTCAACATGGCTACTAATGGTAATTTTAGGTAAACAGATAAACACAAAACAATTAAAAGGTGTCAAACAAAAAGGGAAATCCTAAATCGCCTTTATCATGTACGTGCATATCTAGTCTACAACCTCAGCATGTATCAAATCACACAAGTTCTGCAACAGAGAAACATTTGGCCTACTCTCAACAAACGAAAATGTATATAAATCAATATATCAACTAGTAGGCTCAAGATCTCACAAAAGTGGGGAAATGGGTTACCGATGTGTGCATGCATTTATTACCAATAGCTTGTTAAATCTAGTCAGGCAATTCTAAACATTTTTCTTAAAAATACTTGCTGAAAACGATTCATATTACTTTTCCACAAATTAGACCATGACTAAGGATCTACTGCCAAAACAATCAAGAAGCAACTGGTATGTACTGAAAGAGTTGCTTTATGTCTGATGAGAATGTTTTTTTTAGAAACAATTTTCAAGACATTTTCAATTGTTTTCTTTTTTTTTCAAATTTTTTTTTTTTAGACTCAAGAACAAATAAAAACGAAGTTTCCCACCCCCACACTTAAACGACACATTGTCCTCAATGTGAGCTAGAAATAAATATAAAGCAGAAATAAAAATAAAATACAACAACAAGAAAAGGAACAGACTCCCCTGGATAAGCAATACGCGTATGAGTCCGTTCAATTCCTTCCAATGTCGGCCGTATAGCATTTCATTCGCAGCCGATAACAAACCTGAAACAAAGAAACAAGAAGAAAAAAAACAAAACAAACAAACCGGGATACCTGCAAACATTAGTGATTCAAGATCGACCCCACCCGAATGGAGATTGAGTACGGGCGGGGCAATCTATTCTTGCAATTCAAATAATATCAAGTAATCCCATGACCAACAAAAATAAAAGTGACTCAAACACACTCGAAAAAAAAATAAAATAAAAAAATAAAACAAATAAATATACAAAATATACAAAAACCATACCTGATGTTCATTCATGGTGGTCTCAAAGAACATTTGCCCACCGCATTCCGATGTAGGCTCGGTAGTTAACATGCCATATCCAGACTTGCTTTTTCATGCATGGCACGACTACAAAGTAAACGCGGAAACACTTCTTACTAGTTTGCCCAATGTCTTGCATTAACACCTTCTTAAACTTTGATCTTAAACTCCCATCCCCAACTCTGTTGGTTGCAATAATCACTACAGAAGGTGATTCGTGAGAAACTTGGGTCGCCTCAGCCACCAGATCTTCAAGAGGTGCTAAGTCTTCGGTTGGGTTTAAACATACAATTTCAAGTTTAGAAAGACTTACACCCTCTTCTTTTTCTTCTTCATCAACTACAACTGATACTTCTTGTGTTTCTCCAACAAATACGGGAATGGATGTGGTCTTCTCCCTTACCACCTTCCATGTTGCAATTTGTTCATCTGTTCGGTTCAGTTGTTGGACTATAGCCTCATGTCTCAACTTACTCTCATGCATCATCTCCTTCATCAACTCCATGATTTCATTCAATGTAGAATTTTGGTGATTATAATCTTCATGGTAGATTGACAATGGCACCACGTCGGGTTCAAAATCATCATAATCCCAATTTGGCTCATTATAGTAGTTGACGTTTGACTGATAATATCCCTGGTATGAAGGTGGCTTGTAACCAGACATCATTTTTTCTTTCCAAAATGCTGGATCTTTCCAAAACACCGGGCAATCTTCATATATGTGAATTTTCCCGCAACAAGTGCATGATTGATAAGATCCATCCATGATCCAAAAGACTTCACTTCCTGCAGAAACAAACTAAAATACCCACGTAAAAACGAACAAATAGAATAAACCAAATAAAAAAATAAAAAAAATATATATTTTTTTAAAGCAAGCAAAGATAAATCAAACAAAACCTAAAATACTAAGCGCACTAGCTCCCCGGCAACGGCGCCATTTGATGACCTGTCGTTAGGGTCATGCAAAAACCTAAATAACCTAGGTAGCTAGGGTAAGTCAGGTATCGAATCCACGAGGAGCATGTGGTTAGTATTACACTTTTTGTTTGATTACTTAAACTAAAATAACTAAACTAGATTAAACTGATTTTCAATTTGACTGATTTACTAAAACAATATATGAGAAAGATGATCAATCTCCAGGTTTCAGGTTCAATGATTCACCCTACCCTTGGTTAGATGATTGGATACCACATAGACATAGTTTTGTTGAACGGTTTAAGTTAAGTGATAATCAAACACAAATTTTTAATAATAACTCGTACAATTTAATTACCAACCCACGAATAACAACTACCCTCCCGTTAATCAAACTGCTCACGATGCAAGAAAACCGAATGCGAATGACTAAAAGATAAGCAATTGCACAAACGTGACTTGTTTAAATAACTCAAACCACAAATATCTTTCAAACAATTAAAAGACAATCCATAAACCAAACCAAACAAAAGTTAGAGTTTTACAAACGAACCCTACACCCGGAGACGATCACACGATTAGCCGCGCTGCATATTAATGATGATTTCTTCTTGATGTCCGTGACTCCATAGGCAGCCAAAAGGCTGCGCCTCGTTGAGTCCACCCCTCTGCCGTCAGTCGTCGGATGATCCCTGACACTAGTCCCGCTTTTTTTCTTTTATTCTTGTTCTCACCAGCAACCGACTTCCCTTTGTGGCCCATTTACGATACAAACCTTAACTCAATTCTAAGCCCACGTGACCTCTTGACTATTATTCAACCCAATTCTTTTCACGGCCCATTTTCCATTTCTTCATTAAATTGACTTAATTTTGACGATAATATAAACTTCACGTCTTGATAAATTCCTTGCTCAAAGTTTTATTGTTTGCTTCTTTCTACACCAATTAACAAAGAACACATAAGTGCATTTATAAACAATTAATTGCAATAACAGTTAATATAAGTGTCCTTGTATTATATTTTGTTAATTCACGTAGCTAATAATATTTAATTAATTATCAATAACAATAAATCTTAACCATTATGTTTTGCTATCAATGCATTTTAATAAATAATAATATTCAATAATGTGTACCTAAAATGCATCAATCAAACACTAAAACATATACAAAACTAGCACTTTAAGAAGGTATTTTCACTAACACATCAATACACTAACAGGGTTAGTCATCAGTTAATAAAAGCTCGTTGAAGGAAAATATGTTTAATTGGGATTGTCCTTAGGAATTTCTTAAGTATGGATTAATGTGGCCAATGGAGTAAAGGTATATTAAAATCCAATTACCCATAAAAAGTGCTTAGTATGGTAACTTAAAAAGAATGAGACTTCAAGGAAGTCCCTTTAACAAATTATATTAAAAGATAAAGTTTAAAATACGAATGGCTCTTATAGTAGAAAGGATATGAAGGCTTTGGGCATTTAATTTAGGGAACCAATAGATGAGGTTGAGGATTCAATGGTGAAAATTATACACGAAGTTGGAAGAAGAAGTTAGGAATGATAAAATAGGTATAACATACAATTGTTGACTATCTTCAAGTTCCACCTCAATTTTTTACATCTCCATAATTTTTCATACTACATTATTTTTTTTTTAAAAAAATACATCATAAAAACAAGCATTTTCTCCTCTTTAATTTGCATACAATATTGCTATACTTAAAAAAATTGAATGGGTTTATAACGTACGTAATTATAATGTATAACGTGCATACTTATCTTCCATAACGTGCTTAATTATAATATATAACATGTGTAATTATGAGCCACACATGCGTGACTATCTGAGTTTTTGTCCGAACAAAATTACCCATAGCTTTATGGAAACGTGTCATATCCTGGTTTCTTCGTATTCTTTGCAGGTTATGATGTTTTTGTAGGTTAATTCACCCATATATTAAAAATATACATTTTAGCTTTCAACGTGTTCAGATACATTCAATTTAAAGCCACCCATGTTTTTTGTTTACCAAGTTATTGCTGCTTTTTCAAACATGAAGCTTTGGAAAAAATGAATATTTTGATTTAAATAATCACAGCTATCAGTATTTGGCCGTCATTAGTTCCAACTAACGAAATGTGTGCTAGCGATCCCACCTTTTATTATATTGGCCACCAACGGACTATGACTTAAAAAAAATCTGTCTCATTTATATGACCAGTCAGTATTATGTTAGTCATAGTCCGTTGGTGGCTAATATGTTAAAAGATGGAACGCCATCATAATTTCGTTAGTTGAGACTGATAACGACTAATTGCTGATAATTGAGATTATTGAAATCAAATACTCCAAAAATATGTGTGTGTGCGTGTGTGTGTGTGTGTATATATATAGGGTTAGGATCAAATACATAGTGAAAAGAAAAATAGGAAGTCGTAGGAAGGGTATCAAACAGACTCCGATTGAACTCATTTAAGCGACATTGGAACCTTCTGATCGAACCCTACGATGTTAGTTTTTAGATTTTTTTTTTTTTTGGGTTTTAGCTTGTAGTTTTTTAGAATATACGTTATATCATCGTATCTTTTATGTAGCATTGTGTCTTTTTCTTATTTTCATCATTGTGTCATTTTTTCTATTCATTGTGTATTTTTTCTTCAGCATTGTGTTATATTTTTGGCACTGTGTTATATTTTATGGCTCATTGTGTCATATTTCATGATCTATTTTGTTTTTTTGTATCATTCTCACCCTTCTCATTTTTGTTACACTGTGTAGAATAACTTGACCCTATATATATATATATATATATATATATATAATATATATATATAGGGGAATTCTAAATAGAAAACCACCTCCACTTAATGAAACCTAGAAAACCCCATTATGTGGCTTTGATTGATCCACGTAGACAACTTTTAAAAGTGATCAGAAGGTTAATTTCGGTATTTTGAAAAAGTGTATCTCTCTTGATAAAGTCTGACCAAGTTCATACACCTTTCTTTTCCATACCCACCATCACCATTTCTCACATCATCACCACAACTCACTCATACTCTCTCTATCCCTCCCCCCTCTCTCTATCTTCTATTTCACGTTTACACACCCAAATCCTCCAAAAAAAGATGATTATTCTCATATCCTCTTGCATCCATCTAAATCCACAAGCACAACAACATTCTCTCTCAGTGTTACCATATACACTATGGTCTTGTTCGACTGTTCTTACTCCCAGATAGAGTGGGGGTGGGGGGGGGGGCTATGGAAGGTGAACGAAGGAGGACGACGATGGTGGTCCTGATGGTGACGAGGCCGGCATCAGATCTGTAAGTTTTTCATTTGTTTTAAACATTGGTGATGGTTCAAAATTATCAAACGTAGATGTGGTGGTTATGGGATCTGGATGTGGGTTGTTTCTTCCAGATCTGCAAAGATGAAAGGATTTATTTCGTGTGGGTTTTAAACCTTCTATTTTTATTTAAATTACAAAAATCACGTGTGGATCTAAATTACAAAACCTTCCAGATCTCTAACATTTCCCTTTTCTTATCTTTTTATTTAAATTACAAAATATTTTGGGTGCTCTGTTTGTTTAGTGTGTGGGTTTTAAACCTATTATTTCATTAAAAAAAAACTTTTTAAATGGGGCATCGTAAGTTTGTTGGTTCAGTTTGTTAAAAAGGGCAATTCACATATAGAAGTTTGTTAAAAGGGCAATTCACATATAGAATTAGAAACTTCATTTTATTTATATTATATTATTTAGATTGTTTTATTGTTTAAAAATAAAATTCAAATGAGTTGAAGTGTGATTTGTCCTATTAATATTGACAAGTGAAGATTGCTTGTTAACCAAATCTTTAGTTAATAACGATGGAGCATAAAAGTGAAGATAAAAGTGATTCGAGCTGGAAGATGAAGTAAAGAAACTGTTGGTTCAGTTAGATCTTCAACAAATGTTATGGTTTATGTTATTATGATGATTTTGTATTGTTTTATGTTTTAAGAACAATTGTTTTTCCATTAAACACATATGTTTTTTGTGTTTGTTGTATATTTTATCATATGTTTTTTATGGTTTTTATAATTTATCATATGTTTTTGTTGGCGGGATATAATTTATCATATGTTCAACTGTTATTTAATACACGAACATGTGTTTCTTTGAACATGTTTACAAAAAAATATGTACATGAGACTGAAACCGGGTAAAACAAAGCAGGAATGAATTTTTTTTAGAAAAACATATGAATCCATTAATAAAATAAGAGAGAGGAGAGAGGAGAGAGGAGAGAGGGAGAGAAGAGAGAGGAGAGAGGAGAGAGGAGAGAGGTGAGAGGTGAGAGGAGAGAGGTGAGAGGTGAGAACACTAAATTTTGTATGGACCAAATTACCCCCTGGTGACTAAAAGACAATATTTTAATTTTGATGGAAAAGCAGAAACAACCACCACCCTTGATCACTAAAATGGATGGTCAGATTGAAGGGTTTCATGGGTTTTTCTTAACTGGGGAGGTTTCCAAAATATCCTTCCCCTATATATATTATATATATATATATATATAGGAAATGAGATCATTTGAGAACTCCACTGAGTTTAAAAGAACTTGAGAAACTCCTCTGACACAATCATCAAATGACACATCACACCTTTTATAATTTTGTGTATTTTTTTAGATTGGGGCAATTAAGACTTTTGTATACACCCACTTGGGGCATTTTAGTAAAATAACACCACACCCCACCCCACCCTACCCCCACCCCAACTGACATTTTAATAATAATAATAATATAAACACTCTCACCTCTCTCTCTCTAAAAAAACACACACACAGCACACAGACACTTTCACCCTCTCTCTCTTTCTTCTCTCTCTTCTCTCTCTCTCTCTCCAAAAAACGAAAGGAAGAAACATCGGAATGGGATTTCGCTGGTGATGGTGGTGGTGACAGCG
>JAUTDX010002919.1:0-32778 GCA_030844895.1 Ambrosia x helenae
TATATATATATATATATATATATATATTATTGAGAAGGGCTTTAGGTTATTAAGATTTTGTACCAAATAAAATGTAGGTTTTTACATATTTCGAACTGGACCGGATATCTCCTATATCTGATGTACAAATCACTTTAGAATAAAATATCTTGATTGTACAAATTGAAAGTTTAATTGGATAGTCCTTATAGAATTGGTACCAAACCAAGTATATTCGATACCGGTACCAAGTATTCATGATAATTCAGTATTGGGAAACTTGGGGATCGATATGCCAGTATTTTTTCGGTACTATCGAATTGGTACCGATTTTTTATACCTTGTATTTTTAGTACCATATACTAAACCAAATGGTACGCGGATATACGACAACTTTTAGAATTAAAAAAGATAAAGATGTGAAGTATAGTGTATTACTATCAAATATCAAACATAATTTATTTCAATGTATCATCCAAACCCGCATCCCTCTAGAGCATCTACAACAATCCTTCTGGAATACGGATGGGGGAGAATGGACGAGTGAGCTGATGGAGGGGGTCGTCCGGTTTGGGTGGTGGTGGGGCCTGGACTCCCCAACGGTCATTTAAAAATATTAATAAATTTCAAAAATATCAACACTTTAACTTTAAAGTGTTACACAAATCATTACTAAAAATATTAAAACAAACTTAATTAAAAATATTACATATCCTAAATTAATTAGATATCAATATATATAAAAGAAAAGAACTTTGCTGACGTGGCGCCCAATGGTTACTTCAATCCCCCTTTAAACTACCACGTGGCATTCTAATTGAAAGGTTTTGGTGTTTTTCAATTATTTTGTTTTTTAATTAAAAAGAAATCAAAAGACTGAAACCCTAAAATATCATCCTATTCATCATCCGCCTCCTCATTCTCTATTCTCATTCTCTCACGTATCTCTCCTCTTCTCATTCTCTCACGTCTCTCTCTCACCTCTCAAATAATCTTCAGTTTTCCTCCATTATTCTGACTGTCAAGAAGAGAAGAATGGCGGTGCTGGTCATTGGGAGATAAAGGCGTCGTTAGGCCGGTACGGATGGATTTAGCTTGAGGGGATACAATTTTCCTTTTTAAGTAATATATCTATGCTGATTTTGGTTAGCGTTTGTTGCAAATAATGGTCAGTTTAAGTTGGGGTAGAGGATAATCATGAAGGCTTGGTCATTAACACAAAGCAAGCCTCTTTAGATTTTTTGAGTTCTAGCAGGTTTGTTTTGATTTTCTAAATAATATACAATGCTATATAATATAAGGTGTATAGCTGATTTGGATAATATATTAGCTGTAAAAATTGCTATTTCGGATTAACGAAGGTTGAGGAGAGCACCTCTGGTAAGTTGTCACTTTCTAGCGAAGGCCACTTTCCTAAAAATAAAAAGTTACACAAATATCATTGTAAAACCAATGAGCAATGACAGATGGGAATTGTAAAACCAATAAGGTTTTTTTTTATCATTAATTGCTAATGGTTTGTTTGATTAAATATTTTTGGTTCTTATGGTTGGTTTGTATGTTGTGTTTGAAGTTTTCTTGGTCCAAGAACTTGGTGCTTAATTGGCTCAATATGAAGGGGAGTTCCGGAGGTTGGTTTTGTAAATTCTGTTTGAATTGGTTGGGATTATTATTATTATTATTATTATTATTATTATTATTATTATTATTATTATTATTATTCGATTTGAAATGTCTGTTAGAAATTTGAAGGTTTGTTTTTTGATTTTGTATTAGGTAGTTTTTGTGAAAGGGAACCACCTGTAATCAGAAGTACAAAACAGGTACCAGTGTTGTTATCGTTACATTTTAATTTAATTTGATCAAAAAGCGTTAGGAACGCAGTTTGTTGTCCGTTTCTCTTTTCTTTTTATGTATTAGTTACTTATGGTATGTATTACTCTAATGAACAGAGGTGGATAGAAAGACTACAAATGGTGGTAGGTGGGGAAGGGGGGATCTTGACCATTCACAGGTTATTAATGTGCAGAATTATAGGTATGATTGTGTGTTTTTTTTTTTGGCTTTCTACTTATGATTAAACATTTAAGTAATCATTTTTATTTTTTTTGGATTCTTGAACTAGCATTTTCTCGGCTACATGGAATGTGGGAGGTAAATCTCCTTCGAATAATATGAATCTTGATGATTGATCATTTAGATTTGAGAGAGCAGGTGGTTACGTCTCTTCCAATAAATGAATCCCGACCATACTTAGGATTTCAAGGTTGTTGAAACATTGTTATTACCGGGAGTTAAAAGTAATAATCCTGAGAACGTTCTAATGATAACCGTCATAATAGTTAGGAACCAGATGAACCACTTTTGGCATACCGATCATAGTTCAGTGGATGGCTGAGATTTGAGACGACTATGCGCCTTTCACTCAATGAATTACGACCATCCCCCATTCTCATTTGCCTGTGTTCAAAGCCAAAAGTGGTTCCCTCGGTCCCCAGTTATTTGATTGTTCTCAACTTCTCATTTGAAGCCTGTAAAAGTTTGAGACGTGTAGCGTATAATATAATCCGTATGCATGTAGCGTGTAATAAATGTAAATGGAAATCTAATTATAAGAAAATGGGAGAGATAAAGATTCATGAGGGTAGTTGTCCTTCTTTGTATATAATTTATTCATTTTAAGTTTTTTGTTTTTGACGATTCCTGCAGATTGTTATGCTCCAAGGTAATTTACTTATGGGGGGAAGATTAGATCATGATCGATACAGAGACTGGAGGCTTGATGTTGATAGTATGTCGTATGAGGTTCGTTGGTTTGTTACCGTATGACCTAAACATTTCAATATTTTTTGTATATATTTATTAACTTTTTGTAATTGTTTTAAAATAGGAACTGCTGGAGCTTGGTGACAAAACAGGGTATGTGAGTACTGGTTTAAGGGAAGACGAGATACGCCGTTGTGTCAGGAAAACCAAGCCGCCAACGAACAAGTCATCATCTCACATCTCGATAGAGAACCAATGGAAATGCACCATTTGTCAGGTTTTCTTCTAAGAAAAAACACCGTATACGTGCACAGTTTGCACACACCCGACGCTTAACCACACAATGTCAAAATTTACATTAGTAATAACAAATTAAGGCTATATATGGGTGTTGATAAACTGTTGAAACCGCCATCTTTGTTTTAAAAAATATTAATACAAACAATGATTTTGAAAAAAAAAAATCCAGTTTCAACCGCGGTACCGAGCAGTCAACTGTTTTGTTTTGCCATAGGGCATTGCATTTACTTTTTCTAATGATTAAATTGCTATATGAAAACTAGAATCCGATATTTGATAATTACTTGATTAAAACTATGATTTATAGCAAGCGATTGACTACCAATAGATGTCGGGTCGGTTTGGTCTGAAACACTTATTTGTATTGTATGATCATTAAAACTCGCTCAATGGTTGATTGATGACTAACATTTAGGGATGAAACGTATCCCAACCCGTTAAGTTTACATTTTTGGAACAACCGTGACAGGAGGAACATGAAGAAGAGGATGAGATTGGTAAGCTGGAGTGTGGCCATTTCTGTCACATGTATTGTATAAAGCAATGGCTGGGGTAGAAGAAAACATGCCCCATCTGCAAAACATCCGTCGAGTCTCAACAGTAGGCTGCCGGACTGAATCTATCTGTGCATAAAACTAAAAAATAAAAGAAAAGAAGTGTTCTTGGAGTTTACATTTCGCTTCCATTGTGCTTTCTTAACATGATTTTAACGGGCATTTGTTGTATTTAACGACACTTATTACAAATGATTTGTTGCTACCAGTGCCTTGGATTCGTGTTTTTGTTGTATAAATTGTTGTTTTTGGATAGGCTCCCGACATTGGATGCGCTGCAATGAAGGAACATTAACGTTGGAACTATGACGTGCAAAGTTTGTGGAGAGGGTCCTGAAACAACAAATCATGTATTTGCAGGCTGCTCTTTTGCGGTTCAGGCACTGGATTTTGTGGCGGATTGGTGTCGGATTCCAGGAGCTTTCATTTTCCATGCAAAGGACGCCATTGAACTGTGGAAACATATTAGAGGATCGGAAAAAGGAAGAAGACTTGTGTATTCAATATACCACGTGGTGCATTTGGCGAAACAGAAACGATGTGATTTTCAATCAAAAGACGCTCAATTTAATTGGTATTAATAAGAGATTAGGCGACAAAGCTATTTATGGGTTAAAAATAGGTCGAATCTCTTGAATTTTGATTGGGTACATTGGTGTAATTTTGATTTACTTAGAATGGGTGTGTAGAGTTGTATTCTTAGTGGACTCAGGTAATTTGTAGGCTTAGCGTTTTGCTAGCCTTCGTTGAATTGAACAAAGTTTTTGTTTGAGATTCAAAAAAAATAAAGATAACATTCTGATTCCTCATACATTTTGAATAATAGAAAAGGCAATACAGTGAAGTTAATTCCGTTGACTTCTTCTAATCTTCTTTATTCTCATTTGTCATTTTAATAAACTTTCGTTATTGAACTTGAAATAAATAGTATTTGAATCCATGATAGAGGTGTGTTGTTTGTCTGAACAAATGATGCAGGCCTTAACAGGCATGTATTTTTTTTTTCTTAAGTTTTTGCACTTAAATACATATTTATTTACCTATGTATAGGGTGATTCAGATCAAATTTAACCTCAAATGTGTTAAATGAAAAAAAAATGCTAAATAGGGAACACTCATCCAAAGTCTAAAAGAATGGAAACAAGCCTCGAGGCGTTTTCCCTTCCTTCGGATCAGGAGGCGTAAGCCTCGAGGCGAACTGAGGAGTAAGCCCGTCATTGTTGTTACAGCTTATTTGAATCCAATGTTTTCGCTTTAATTCGCGTTATTCATTCTTCAATTTAAACAAACTCCAGTTGCACTACCAATATGCATAACTGATAAAAACTTCATCACTAAATAATAACCTCACCAATATGTATAAGTATGCGTTTTAATGTTTCAATGATATATTCCACTTCGTACTCTTCTAGACCCATTCCATATTTTTGACATTAAATATTATTAATTTTCAACCCCGGGACACTCTCGGGTTGTCAGCTAGTAGTTTAAATAAAAGAAAAAGTAGGTGATGAGATGGATATTGAGGTGAAGGTTTGAAATGGTTTATTACTGGAGGAAAACGTGTGTTTGAAATGGTTGTGATTTGAAATGATGTGACAAGTCTGAAATTTTGGACCAATTCACTGTTGTGGATGCTCTTAGAGTAGACTCTTATTGAACTGTCGTAACCTGCAGCCATGTTGTTGTCTTGTACCTACGTTAAACCCATCCTCACCATCGTTCCCAATTCCCGTCGCGGTGTCACCCGTCGGCCTCCTCTGTCCTCCTCACCGTCGCTCGTCTGGCTCCTACTCGTGCTCACTGTCGTTGCAACACTATACCATCGTTGCCTCATTTTGTTGTACCATGCTGCCTTATTGTATGAATTCTCCATCACTTGTTGCCTTTGTAACAAGCTGAAGACGAAAATCCTTGTTGTCATGTAAAAAAAACCTAGATTGTTTTTGTCTAATTTAGTCTACTCAGGTTGCTTTGGTTGTGTTAAATTCCTGTTTGAAAAATTCAGTACCAAATTGGTACCATACCAGGAACCGGTACCGAACTGTTATTATTGGTATGGTATTCGGTACCAGATTTTTATAAAAATCAGTCCTAACGTTTATCTACAACCGATCCACTACTAGGTTGTTTGTTTATCCATATTAGATAATCATCAGAATCTTAAATTTTCTATCGTTTACAACACGAATATATATAGTTTATGACATGAATATATCCAAGAGGAAAATGAATATGAGATTGTCAGTTATTTAAGCTTATATGCAAAACTCCTTTAAGACTAAGGGTATGTTTGGTAAGGAGCTTTTATGTGCTTCAAGATTTTAAGAAAAAACTCATACTTAATAAAAAGCCTTGTTTGATTGAAAGAGCCTGAAGCTTTTAGGTTAGAAGAAAAAGCTCTATATTGAAAAACTACTAATACTAGCGTTTAAGAAAAAACTCCTACTAGCTACAAGCTTTAATGAGTAAATGACACAGATACTCATTCTATCATAAAAAATGATACAAGCTTTTAGTTAATGCCCAGTTTGGTCATTTTATACATTTATTAAAAGCTCCAGCTACTCTGCGAGACACCAAAATATATTTAAAAAGCTACCAGCTTACAACCACCAGCTAGTTTTGGCGTTTAATAAAAAGCTCGTACTAACTACAAGCTTTTAATGAGTAAATGACACAAATACCCATTCTATCATTAAAAAAAATAACATGCATAGAAGCTTTTAGTTAATGCCCATTTTGGTCATTTTATACATTTTATTAAAAACTCTAGCTATTCTGCTAAACAGCAAAATATATTTAAAAAGCTGGAGTCACCAGCTTGTATAGGTTAAAAGTATAAACTTGAAACTATATCGTTTTAGTTTATAATGAACATATTTAATATGCGCTATTTTTTATTAAATCTTAATGCTCAAAAACCTTTCAACGTCAAAACTCAAAATATATTCCAATGATGTTTTCTTTATAATTAACCCACCGACCTCACAGTGATTAGATAAACAGGTTCATATTTAGGTTGAATGGTTTGTTGTACAATTAATTGATGATGAGTGATGAGTAATATGTAGAACACACTCTAAAACTATCAATGGTGATGGATTGGACCCTCTTTGTGCATATACACACTTGACAAAATTCAAGTAAGAAAAAGACTACATGAAATCCATAGTATTATGCCATAAACTTCAAGTTCTAAACACCTCTCTCAAGAAACAGCATGGCAAAACGAAATGCCTTCAGGCTTAACCCTCCTCTTACATGTTTCATGTAATGCCTAAAAGATAATTTATGCAATTTCCATCAACAAGCATGATACTAAGATCTATCTATAGATAAATCGACAATTGCCTACCATTTTTGTGTAAATCCATTCGGCCATGTTCGTTTCTTTCCTTTGTCCTACACCCCCTCCTTCTAATCATTCAAGGGTATCGATCAGTTCTTCCGACTTATATCTAGAGATTCACTAGATGCCATTCCATACTCGCCACTAGAGAATTCTTGGCTCGATGTATTACTTCCGTTGTATGAATTCATATCGTTGTCAGACATATCATCACTCGAACAATGTGTGACATTTTCTTTCGTATCTGCCTTGCTAATATCATTAAATAACACATCACCCTCTAATACACGCACAATCTGTCATGTTTTTGCATATCAAGTGATTAGATTTTACAAGTTGCATAATATATTATAAATTTATACTATCTTATAATACATTTCACAAGGACCTCTTAAAATTTAAGTTTTACATGTACGTGTGCTTTGGAAGTGATTATGTGGTATTGAATAATCAAGATCAAACAACTATTTTTTGTTAAACAAGTTAAAATTGTTATTCTGGTTTCAAGTTCTATGTGTATATGGTATAAGTCTAATTAATATCCGGATATGATTATCCTACCCCTAATAATTTACCAAAGGTTTAGGGTTATTTATTACATACGTACCGTGCTCATTTTAGGGCGTTTCTTGGCAGAATGCCGAAGGCAAGCGGCTGCACATGCTACCATGCGACGCATCTCATCTCTATTATAGTTACCTTCCAAGCGCGGATCTACCATCTCGTCAAAACTTCCCCCATCTGATGCTTGTATAAGTGTAGGTGCAGCCTGCACGCGCGTGATTAGTAACAACTAACACTAATGAAATAAACATATACACAATGATCAAATATTTACCCAGTCGATTACACTTTCATCACTAGTATCTATCTCCATAGCTCTTCGTCCCGTGATTAGTTCTAAGAGCACAACTCCAAAGGAAAAAACATCAGATTTCTCTGTCAGCTTACCCGTTGATGCATATTCGGGTGCAACGTATCTACACATTTATATGTTCATTTAAATATGTTTAGTTCATTGTATATATTAATAACGAAAATAGATGCAAATTTGCTAGTATTAGTATATGTTACGTGCCCGAATGTTCCCATTATTCGTGTTGAAACATGAGTTTTATCTTCAGCACAAAGTTTTGCCAAACCAAAATCAGCCACCTGATCAATTTAGGAGCATTAGCATCTTTGTATGACATCATGGTTTTGGTTTTAGATTGATAGGTAGAATAAAAGTACCTTGGCCTCGTACTGATTATCTATAAGGATATTAGCAGCCTTAATGTCTCTATGGATAACACGAGGACAACCTGAAATCAATTCATTATATAGTTATTTAGTTGTAACATAAGATGTCTTTTTTACTATATAAGGAATATTAGATATTTATAGACATTTTTAGAGATTTTGTGAGGAAAAATGTTTGGTGTCAATGCAATCCCTACACATATTCGATTGATTTTGATAAGAGGTCGTTATGACCCGTACGTCCGCAAACTCACTCGACTCGTTTAGTTTGCCAGGTTTAGTTATCCTACACGACGAAAAAATGAGTTCTTACAATCTTCATGAAGATAAGTGAAACCTTTGGCGGCTCCTACTGCGATTTTTAATCGCGTTGAGAAGTCTAGAACCGGGTGACTCTTACCTAAAGATCAAATTAGGAACAACAAATATTAGCTAGCAACAATGGTGCAAATATAAGAAAGATAACATAACCGATTCATTTAGGGTTTAGTGCATACGCTGAAGATGGTATTCGAGAGTACGATTGGGAACAAATTCGTATACCAATATTCGTTTTTCGCCCTCCATACAATATCCAACAAGTGATACAAGATGACGATGATGCACACGATTAATAATGTCAACCTCGGCTTGAAACTCACGATCTCCTTGACCACTATTGGCTTTAAGGGTCTTCACAGCGACCTCCTTTCCGTTAGGTAACACACCTTTAAAAACATAACCGAATCCACCCATTCCTAATAGCAAAGACCTATCAAACCCACGTGTGGCCGTGGCTAACTCACCATATGTAAAGATGTTCTTGCTAAACCCCATGGCTAAACCGGGGTGTGGAGGTGGTAATGGGGTTCGATGAGGCCCGAATGAGCCCGAGTCGAAACTTGATGAACCACTTGGGGTTGTTGGAGGCATTTTTAGATGGATGTCATTGGATTCTTGTTGTTGGTTCAAGACTTCTTAAACATTTTAAACCATGCACAAAAGTTAGAATATAACCATAATCAGCTATTAATTCATTTGTTACAAAATTTAAGATAGGATAAAATTAGTACTTTTGTTTTTGAGATTTTTTTTCCTTTTGCAACAACGGTAACAGCAACAACAGCAACAATAAATGCATGTTACGACGAGAAATAGTAATAATGTTGCTCCTGCGACTGCTCCAACTATGATTGTTTGCTCGCTACTCCCTAGCAATTTATTGTTTAAAAAGGGAAATATTTTTTGTAACGGTGGGATTATTAGTCCATTATCATTTCTTTTGTCATTCTTGGCATAGAGCGATTTCCCCTTGTTGCCCGAAGAACCTGAATCCTTGGATGACATGTCGAGATTATTACTCTGAACGGCAGGGTAACCCCGCCGCTCCTCCAGAACTCAATTCTGAAAATCATGAACCACGATTACATATTTGATTGAGCGTAAAACAAAATTTTAGATTCAAATACGTGCATACGCGTGCACGCATATATATTGGATGAGATGAGAGGGGTACCTGTAGGAGAAGGGCAGGGTTAAGTTTGAAAGAATCGGAGAAAAGATATGTCGTAGGAAACAAAAAAGGGGAGGATGGGTAACCTCATACACAGCTCCTAGTATTAAGGAACCTATGTTACTAGGATGTTTTTTATTCTCTCATATGATAAGTTGCTATTGTTAGTAATTTTGCCAACGGTGTTTGTTTTGTTTACTAGGTTGACCTATGGATTTACCAACTTCATTAATAGAGTTAAGGTGTGTCTGGTATTTGATCTACATAATATATGAAAACTCACTTTAGAAAAACATAAACAAAACAACATATGTTACAAATTACAAAAGATCAAAAAACAATTGAAGCTAGAGTACCCGCGCGTGCACATGGTCACACATCTCCAGGCACGTCAGCAGAGCCGCAAGAGAAACCTTCTAGAAGCCCACGCACGTTTCCTAGTACATGCCAGCTGTCAACCGACAAGGAAAAGGACATGCAGCCAATCAGAGGCCAATATTCTCTGCTCCACGATCTCTGGCAGGTATAAGGTACAGAAAAAGGACAAAAAGGACGATTGCGTAACACGCGGACCAAATCACAGGAAGACAACAACCATGTTTCAAAGGTTGTCAACCGTGTGGGACTCACGCAGGACAACTGTCATTCTCAAATCAACCAATCACAGGATGGCTGCCAAGCCTATAAATACCCCTCTCCTCAAGGGAGATGATTCATTCTGTTTCTCACACACAAACATATACTTAGAGAATTTGTGATAGTTGAGAAAGAGTGATTATAGTCGAAACATTGTATGCGCTTATATTCGAGTGTTTGTAATCATTCTGACAATTATTAATAAAATATTTTTTTACTGTGCTTGTCTACATAGTTAGTGTTTCTTCAACAATTAATGACTAAAAAATTCTACATGAAGACTAATTACACACAGAGACATGTTGATCGGTGATAATACACTTCGACATTATGTTGTACAGATTTTAATAGGAGAGAAAAAGATAGTAAGACAGATGGTGACATTACCGTATCATGCAAGCAAGTTAAAGCTTAAACAAAAGGTTCCAAATAGATACATTTTTATGAGATTTAAATCTATGAGAATGGTCAAACAACTATTATTAGGGGCGGGGCACTACACGATAAAGGGTGGCACGGTTAGATTGCCACGCGGTAACACCACCGTCCTCCTTGGCAATGGTAAAAATTAAGCAACTAGGCTAGATGTAATTGAGAGCAAAGCACAATTTTTTTTTATTTACCGTTGGCAACAATCATTTGAATGAAAAATGTTTTTTTTCCAATTTTTAATTTAAAACCTTTGTATGTCAACCAAATCAAACCATTTCCCTCTATTCCAATTTGCATTAACAAAAAAAATCTACTCTTTTTTAACCAACTCAAGCCATGAATCAACAAAAATATATGGTTGGACTTGGTTGTTCAAATAAAAAATCCCGAGGTGCCGATTCGAATCCAAGAGTGGTTAGTTTGAAATCATGAGGGGGCATTTTTGGTGTTGACGTTTATACAGCAACCAAACGAGGGGACGGTTCGAACCCAAAAGGGGACGATTCGAATCCAAGAGTGGTTAGTTCGAAACCATGAGGGGGCATTTTTGGTGTTGACGTTTATACACCCACCCGTACAACTAGGGATGTCAATCGTGTCCGGTTGATGGGTTGGCGGGTTTACGGGTTGGCGGGTTGATGGGTTGAAATGTGCAATCCGAACCCGACCCATATTATTATCCGTGTCAAATATTCAACCCTAACCCGACTCACATAAAATCCGGGTCAACCCGAAGATGACCCATTTAACCCATATTTTTAAATGAGTCATACATGTTCATGAGTTATAAACGGGTTGTAAGCGGGTTATCAATAAAATGTTTAATGGTGAGTATATAAGTGTGAAAAATAAATAATATAGTGTGCCAAAAATAACACAATTATAACTAACCATGTAAATAAAAATGAAAAAAGAAAAACAAAAATATAATATATTTTTTTTCTAAATACTTAAACGGGTTAACGGGTCAACCCATTTTATATATATGCATCAACCCTAACCCGACCCATTTTTAATACGGGTCGACCCAAACCCGACCCGTTTTTAAACGGGTCGTGTTACTTGACCCAAATCTGTTTTTTTTTCGTGTCGGGTTCGGGTCGGTTTTCGGGTCGTGTCAATAATTGCCGCCCCTACGTACAACCACAAGCATTGCCACCAATTTTTTTGCACAACCACAAGCAACAACGCGAAAGTGTCGCCCAACTGACAATGAATAGAGATTTTAAGACGTATACTCAGCCACACGATCATCTAAAGTACAAGGTGTAGAAAATCGCTATAGCTCACAAATGACAACTTGCGAAAAGATATAATTGTCCGAAGGATCATTTGAAGGATATTTAGTTTTTTTAATGGAGAATTGCATTTAAATGATTCTAACTATTAGTTGTTGTCCGTCACCAGTCTCAACTAACGAAATGTGTGCTACCGGTCCCACCATTTAACATATTGCCTGCCAACGGACCATGACTAACATATTGTTCACCTTTTAAGCATCAACTATTGGTCACCGCCTGTCCCAACTGATGTGGCATGCTTGCCTGTCAAATTCCCTCTTAGTATTCTTTTAGTTATGATCCATTGGTAGACAATATGTTTAAATGTGGAATCGTCAACAGATATTTCGTCAACTGGGACCGGTGACGGCCAATAACTGATAGTTGGAATTATTTAATTACAAATTTCGTATTTTTTAATTTTAATGAAATTTAAATTTTAATGAAATTTAATTTTAATTTAATTTTAATTGTTTAATTTATTTTAGATTAAAAAAAGTTCTAGGGTACTTTGCTTAGGGTGCTACTAGTGTTCGATGTTTCTAAACTACTCGGGTGTGAAATTGACATGCCACTACATGTTTGACTGGTTTGGTAATCTTACATGCACTTGACTAAAATTTTTAATGATATTAGCTGGCAAAGACCACCATAGTTACAAACTCTAATCATTGGGATCACACGAATAATAAATTGTAAACTTTTAAGACCAAGTTTGTAATTATTGAAGTCTAGAGATCAGAAGTGCAAGATCTGAAAAACACAGGGACCGACCAACCAAGCAATTAACTCGTGACTATACCCACTTTTAAAAGGAGGGGGGGGTACTGAAAGCGGAACCGAAGAAAGTTAAGAAACATAATAAAACTTACGCTAATAATTAACATGCTTTCGTACCCTTTACATTCGATACATTTGTATGCCATCCTCCCAAAGAAATGTGAGAAAGTTATATTAATATTTGAGGAATCATTTTGACAGAGAAAGCACAATACTAGAAAAGCCAATACAGAATAAAAAATAAAAACTAAAAAATAAAAATAAATAAATAAATTATATATATATAACAATTATGGATGTTAGCAATAGTAACTTTGAGAAACGCGAGATAAAAAACCTTCCGTTTCGAAGTAATTACGAAAATGTCATCGCAGTAATTTTATTAATAAAACCAACATAAAAAAACACGTAATTACGAAAATATCATCGCTTTACTTTTATTAGTAACTCCTCCTTTTCAAGCGGTTTAGGCGCTTTGCTCGGTGCAACGCGCACCGGCTACCGACGGAACAATGCGACTCTCTACGTTGTCTTATCCGATTAGCACACCCACGCAATACCGTTGGTGTAACTCCACTGTTAGTCGGAAAAATCTGTAACTTTTCACGAATTGGCGCCGGTTATATTTCTACACCGTGCTTAGCGTGGCGCGTACCGATGCCATTTGTGTGCTGGCACCGCAACTCTTCGCGGCGGGGATTTTTACTAGTTTATAATAAATCCAAAAATACCTATGACCAGACGGCCAATAACCTTGACATGCCAACCAGGTTCCTGACGACCTGATTACTTCAAGATTCTTCATTCAAACAATCATCTATTTCACTTCAACCCGATTGGTATCCATTTTCTCCATCCGGGTCGACCCAATTACCATGCCTTCACGTAGAAGAACACTTCTTAAAGTCATCATCCTTGGTGACAGTGGGTCAGTCACTTGTTTTATTATCTTTTTAATATTCAATTTTATTTGGGTATTTTACCCAATTGAGCTCTAATTCTTGATCTATATCACTTTTGCTTTAAGGGTCAAATTTGATTAAAAAAAGATTATTGGTTTTATTAATTTCTTGAACTGATTTAGGGTTAAAGATTATTTTGATTATATATTGGTATCTGAATTTGTTGTTTTTTTTGTGTGATGCAGTGTTGGGAAAACATCCTTGATGAATCAGTATCCTTTTTTTTATTATTTAATTTATTAGGCTATGCAAAAAATCCTTTTATAGTATCTAATCTAATGATATAAAAAGTATGCAAGTAGAAAGATAAAGTTGCGAGTTACAAAGTTACGTTGTTGTGAAAATAAGCGCGAAACTTTAGGTAGCATAAGTTTTTTTTTTTAATTGTAGGGAGTTAATCGGTGTAAGTGATTATGTTAAGAAAACCGGTTATTTGATTATGTGATTCTCGTTTTCTAACTTGGAGTAATCACTTGAAATATACATATCCAAATGGCCAAATGAAATACAAATGAGGAGCTTGAACATATTGTGATATGTGACAAGTAACATAGGTAGCGTTCGTTTCACGTAATGGAATATTGGAATGGAATTGGAATGTATTTTTCATTTCTTATATTGTTTGTTTCAACAAAAGATGGAATTAGAAGTGAACAACAACATACGGAAGGGAATCTACATTCCACTTCCATCCAGGTTCCATTCCATTCTGTGTAACGAACACACCTACATTCCAAATCAAATTCTAGTTCCCGCGTGAATTCAAATTCTAATTCTATTACATTCCACGAAACGAATACTACCTTAGTGTTGGGGATGGTTTTTGTTGCCTTAAGTATTCAACTTTAGATATGTAAACAAGAAGTTTAGCAATCAATACAAGGCGACAATAGGCGCTGATTTCTTGACAAAAGAAGTGGAGTTTGAGGATAGGCTCTTCACTCTGCAGGTTAGTCATCAACTATGCTGCTTTGAATGTGATCCGTGTCCATGTGAAAGCATTTTGAACTCATTTTCCTTCTATGTTGAATTTCATTGTGGTGTCCGCCGCCTTTGACGTTTTTTAATGTGTATACTTTTATATTGGTTCATTTTGTGGCCTTTTGGTTCTTCTTTGTTCGTTGTTTCTGAAATGATTTTATTGAAAGAGAAATTGTGTTTAAGCAAATTAGAGGAATGTATGACCAAAAAAAGAGTGACTTCATGTAACATGTGTTTTTTTCTAATTTCTTCACACCCCATTAAGATAGATGCTTAGTTGATCAAAGTTGAGTTGTCTACAACTTGGTTTTAAAGGTGTGCCTTGGGAGTGAGGGGGTCGGAAAAACACTGCAGGGCCTTGAGGCGGCATTTCATGCACATGTAGGTCGAAATTCATTAAAACTAGGGTCCGTAGGAGGCTGATATGTGTAAATGACCAAAAGGATGAAGAGATTATGAATGGTTCATTTTTTGAAGAAGGTTGGTATATAACAGAGACTAGAGAGATGCATCTTGGTTAGTTGGTTGTACATAAAACTTTTTTGGTTGTACAAAGAACAACACCTCGTATGTGAAGCTCTCGCCTTGGCATGCTGGACCTAAAGTCCTAAACGCCTTGGAGCGCCTCACGCCTTTTAAAACTAAGGGCTTCAAGTGACCTTTACATCATCTATGACAAAGAAGTTTATATCATACTTTACTCATATGGGTAATAATGCATTTATGGCATGTCATTTTTGTATGCAGTATTGTTGATTCTAACACCATCACTATTTCTAGTTGTACAGTTTGACAACATCCACATTTGACTTATAATTCAAGCTTATATTTAATTCACTTTAACTTATGTTAATTATAGTTCACATCTTAAGAAACTTGAATCATTTTTATCAATATTTATAATCCAGAGCGGTTTGTTTGACATTCGAAGTTAAACATCGGATATCTGCTGATTTTTTTTTAAAGTCGGTTTTGACCTAAACATGTAGTCAAACTTCCGCTCTTGCAGATTTGGGATACAGCTGGACAGGAAAGATTTCAGAGCCTTGGAGTCGCTTTTTACCGTGGTGCAGATTGCTGCGTTCTTGTGTATGATGTTAACGTGCAGAAGTCATTTGATAATCTAAACAATTGGAGGGAGGAATTCCTTATTCAGGTATGCTAACAATTTGCAGATCATTTTTAAATCAATTTAGGCTTAAATATAAATAACGAGAATCTGTTGGGTTAATAAATTTGTTGCAGGCGAGTCCTTCGGATCCAGAAAATTTTCCTTTTATAGTTTTGGGTAACAAAGTTGATGTAGATGGTGGTAACAGTCGAGTGGTAAGCGTTTTTCACTATAAATATGAAATTAAAAAAGAGCTTGTTATCGGGCAATTTTGCATGTTATAAATTTGTTGATTGGTTATTAGGTTTCTGAGAAGAAGGCTAGGGCTTGGTGTGCTTCAAAAGGGGACATTCCGTATTTTGAAACATCTGCAAAGGAGGGAATCAATGTTGAAGAAGCGTTTCAAGTCATAGCTAAGAATGCCTTGAAGAATGGAGAAGAGGAAGAAATGTAAGTTCCAAATCAACCCCCTTCTATGTGCCTGTGTGCAGGGGCGAAGCTTGGTTCTTAAATCGGCGGTGGCCGGACTCAACCCAGACTCAATTTACCTACAAAAATCGTAAATTTCCACTACTGAGCCAAAAAAACAGGGGGGGGGGGGGGCAGGGCCACCCTGTCCCTTTAAATCCTTCGCCTATGCCTGCGTGTGCGTGTGCGTTCACACAATATCATAAAAGAAAAAAAATACTTTGTAGTATAAATAAATTAACCCGTATATTTATACGTGTCCAAGAAATCAACCTTCACCTGGAAACACTTAAAAGTCATGTAACCCATTTATCTAAGTAAGTCAAACAAGTTAACGGGTTGTAAATTTGTAATCAAGTGGTAATTGGGTTGGTGGGTTGACCTTATTAAAATATATACTTTTTATTACAATATCGAACAGTCTAAATCCGTCATCTTGAACATGACCAGTTAATTAAACCGGCCACGCAAGTCAACTTGGTCATGAACACGGCCTGTTTATTAAAACATATTTTTTATTTACTTTACGTCTCCTTGATCATTAAAATGTGTCCCTTTCTTTGTAACAAAAAGAGCATCATTTATAGTAATTTGAACTTTGACTAACAAGTGCGTAATTTTGTTGTGGGACTTGAAGATACTTGCCGGACACTATTGACGTAGGAAGCACGAGTCAACAGAGGGCATCTGGGTGCGACTGCTAAATCAATTACCATTCTTTCAAACTTTGTATTTGTACTGCTTACTACAAACATCTTTTGGTCCCTTTATTTGCGTGGATGGTTCGACTGTAAATCTGGTTTGAAGTTGTTTTGTGTGATATTATTGCAATATATGTCTTCAATTTAAGATGTAACAAGTGTAGCTATAGTGATGCATTGTCTTGCGGATTCAGCCCGTGGCTAAGAGGGTTGCAACCAAGTCAGCCGGACTCACACAAGCGATGGAGGCACCTCGTTACGGACCAAGGGGTGGGGACCATACACACATACATTGTTTAATATATTTTTTTATATATAGAAGTGGACTGTGATATGAGGTAGAGGTTTGGATTGGTTTAGCGTTGTACGAAAAATATTAGTGTTTATAGTAGAGGTCTAAAATAATGTAGCGTACTGATGTGACGGGTTTGCTTTTAGACTTGTCTCCAACGTCGGAGATGCTTAGAACCAATATGCTTGTTGAAGTGGTATGACCTGAATTTGACACGTAATGCCCAAAGAAGTATCCATTTAACCCGAGTTAACCCGGATATAACCCATGTTCAATTCTGTTATTTGCTGCTACATCTTCCGATTTTCTTTTCAAGCACAGAACCTTCAGAAACCAGAAGTAGGATAAACTATATTAGGATACTAGTTTTAGTGTGTCTGTGTGTGTGTCGTTCAACACATAAACACGTGTACCCATTGCTTTACTGAACGCACCCCTATATAGAGTCGTTCAATACAAAGAACAAAGAGTTTTGCCTATTTTGTCAACTCACAGGTAGCTCAGGGAGTTATATCACAGCTTGTTACACTGACCACAATAGATGAGAATGCAGATATTCTGGTGTGATTTCATTTCTTGTTAGTCATATAAATATTTCTTGTGCATTTTAATCTGTAAAATGCTTATTAAAGTAAGCGCGTTTTGGAGTTGCTGCAAGTGAAGGGGCGCTTCTTCTTTCTGGTGGAGCGAAGCAAATGCGACGATATGCAATGCCAAATGCAGGCATTATGATACATCAACCGCAAAGTGGATGTCGGGTATGACTAAATTTCTATATTACATATATTATTTTACAATTGAAGTTAATAGTTTAACCGTTTAACTACAATATTAATGTGTCAACCTAGATATTGTCAGTAGGTTACATATTGGACTGGCCACAATATAATTCTTGTTAGAACCGGTTCTCATCATGCCTTACTCGTTGTAGGGTCATGTTGAGGATGTAAGGCGCCAAGTCAACGAAGCAGTACAGAATTGCCAGTAAGATATTCCTAATGTGCCTTCTGATTTAATGTTGATGACAATGTTATTGGTATATGCATTTTCTTTGTATGATATGATGACTGGAAACTTATAAACAACTGAGTCTAATATTATTTCTAATTAGCATACAATCATGCATCATCTTGTTAATATGTGGACTTGTTTGGGATGTTCCTTCCTATGAATCACTATGCAGAAGTTCGACATGATGTATTCCGCATTTACTGGCCAATCACTAGAGAAAGAGCAACAATACACCGGGAGGGATCGTTTCCTTTCTGTTTCAGATGTACTGTTCATAGATCTTGTTATACAGATTAAACTTTTATTTGGTTTCAAAAACGCGTTTTTTTTTTTCTTTTCAAATTTTAGAACTTTTGGCGTTGCTGGATTTGCCTCTGTCTTTTAAAGAACATGTAAACCAATTTTTTTTGTTATTTTTCTGGACGAAAACATTTTCGCATACGTATGTAGTCGAGTGTGGAATCGTCTTTAGGCCCTAAACTTGAAGTGCCCTCTGTTTTAGGACAGAACTTCCACGTCTAGTGAAAATCATATCTCTTTCAGTATACGTGTCGGATCAGGTTGACCCACAAAAGACTTTCTGCCCATGCCTCTTTTAAGTTCTATAAGTCATTAATGTGATAGATACTTAAATGTGATTACATAACTTTGTCATCACAATAAAAATTTTACTTTCTTTTCTTGCGAATTATTAAAATAATAAAATGCTTTAGGAGGTTTTTATACGTTTTCATACACTTTGTATTTGACCGGTTTCTACTTCCTCAAGGTTTTTCCGACCCATTTGACCATTACAGATAATGGAGGGAATGATTTCATATTTGTTTTTGTCAAGTTGATATCAGTATTCTTGAAGCACTTCATGAAAAAGTTTTTAATAGATTGATTGACGGGACACTGGAAACCAATACTAGATTGATTGGATTCAACCATCACGCATGATCTATCTATATATGACATGGCAATTGTCCCTTTTTCAGTTAGTTGGTTGGAAATTGTAGATATTTGGAACCAATGTTGCCAGTGACGGATCTAGAAAATTTTTTAGTAGCAACGTTCAAATTTTTTTTTTTGCCGTAGTTTCATACAATGGCTTTCTATCACTCTTTTGCGTGAACCGATTCATACTTTCGGTTTCGACTTGATATTGTTATAATGTTTATGGTTTGCTCCTAAATCAACTAACTGAAAAAGCCTACTCAACTGCTGGATTGCTACGTAATTCCTAAAGCCTAAATCAATTAACAAACAACAAATCCCTAAATGAATCAACTACTGGATTGCTACCTAATTCCTAAAGCCTAAATCAATTAACAAACAACAAATCCCTAAACTTGTTGAACCGGAATGGATTGACAGAACAATGCATCTATTGATAAACGGTAAACCAGTACTAACCTTTTGAATGCATGTTGTCCAGTCGAACAGAACAGTCGACTCAACCGGCGGGCCCTGGATTCGAAGTTGATATATGCCTGAAGAAGATAATTTGAATGTAAGACTATAAGAGCAAATTATAAGATTAAAACATAGCAGATTGTAAGATTAAGAAGGGGGCGTATGGGTCTTATAAAATCATCATAAATATGAACTCTCATATTCACAGAGGAAAACTAAAAACTAGCAACACGCTAAAGAACAATGACAGTTAACCGAGTACCATTCATATTCATAGAAACAAAATGAATCTTTTGAAATCAAAATCATCATTCCAACACCAACCAAAATAATTGGAATATCTTTCCACTTTTATTATCATAATGAAATATGGAATAGAATACAGAACCCCAACCAAAGACAACAACATAAACATATAAACCCCACCCCAAAAAATTAACAAAGCAAATTGTAAAACATCCAAAACACAAGTTATAAAAACACAATTATAAAATACATGAGCAAACCTAATCAATTAATGAAAAACATTTACACTATAATCAATTATAATATCCAACACCCAATTTATAATTACTCATTACTAAATGCCTAAACACTTAGAACAATTCAATTATAAAACACAAGAGAGCAAAAGTTCATAAGGTTTAAAAAAAACTCACAACCAACTGTGGACAGGGTCAGCGCTCTGCTCCTCCTTGGCTGCTGCTCTGGCTGCTCGTGTTGGGCGGAAGAGGGACGGGGACGTAGAGGTAGGGACGTAGGGTAAGGGTTCAGATTTCAGAAGGTTTGGCTGTTGCTCTGCTCCCTGGCTGCGTGAAAAAGAACAGAAGGTTTTGTTTGTTTTGGTTTTGTGAAGGTGAAGTGGGTTGGGGACTTGGGGTGAGCTTGTTGTTGTTGGACTTGGATTAAAGGGGGGTGGGGTGGCTTGTTGGTGAATGGTGGACTTGGGTTTAATGGGTGAGCTATTATTATAATTAGATTAGTTATTTTTTTTTGGGTTATTATTAGTCGGATTTGATAAATATTTTTATGAGTAACGTAACGTCGTAATGTATAATTTCATTTAGTAGTAAGTTAGTAACGTTTATTAAATTTTAGTAGCAACGTAAATTTCATTTTAGTAGTAATGTTTTCGAAAAATCGTAAAAAAACAAAAAAATTCCACTACGCGCGCGAAGTTGAGTAGCAGCTGGCGCGGTCACTAGCAATTAGATAGGTCCGCCCCTACGGATCGGAGACCATACATGTAACGGTCTAGTTAAGCTTATCTAACCATTTTCCATTTGAACCGGCTGAGGGATTGAATAGAGAAAATTCTTATAAACTGCTTTATATTTAACATAACATCCAAATACAAATAAAAGGGTATGGGGTTATTTATAAGTGGTGAAGGGTGTGATACCCATTAGTGAACCGATACAACCGTTCAATATTTATCCACCATAACCGCCCATACTTTAGATTATACAACAATAATACAAATAACATACTGAACTTAGGATAATCAAATATTATGTCTAACACCGGCCTATTATCAGTAGGACCAGTGAGCCAGTTGGACCGGACCGGATGGTTAGACTGGATTTTTTTTTTTTTTTACTTTTCAAAATCTCATTTTATGATTTATTTATTACTACAAGCTACATATTTTATCATAATTGCGAACTTAAACCAAAAAATAAAGTATTTTCATATCATGTTATCTATGTTACCTTATTAAGGAGGAGACATGTCTAGAAAAGTAATTTCCCCTCCCTTTTAAGATGGCATATGAAGAGGTTCTTCACAAAGTGTAATCTTTGGTCATTTTATTCTATTCATGCCATTGTGTACAATATGCAATGCCCATTGTATATGTGTGTACTACATACCTTTTATTCCTCTCCACATGTAACCACTCTTATAAATTTCATTAAACCACTTTAAAACCACTTCATTATTATAAACCCTTCATTTTATTCCATTCTAGATGTAACCCCTCCATAAAACCCAAATAAATTTCAATAAAACCCAATAAACACTATACTACCCACATCTATGTTACCTTATTAAGGAGGAGACATGTCTAGAAAAGTAATTTCCCCTCCCTTTTAAGATGGCATATGAAGAGGCTCTTCACAAAAGTGTAATCTTTGGTCATTTTATTCCATTCATGCCATTGTGTACAATATCCAATGCCCATTGTATATGTGTGTACTACATACCTTTTATTCCTCTCCACATGTAACCACTCTTATAAATTTCATTAAACCACTTTAAAACCACTTCATTATTATAAACCCTTCATTTTATTCCATTCTAGATGTAACCCCTCCATAAAACCCAAATAAATTTCAATAAAACCCAATAAACACTATACTACCCACATTTGGTTTCATCACAAGATCTCTTCTTGTCCTCGAATCTCTTATTTTGCAGGACTGTTCGCTTGAAAGGCATTACGGTTGATGACAAAGGAAATACATACATGCTAATACTGACAACATGGCCATTAGGAAAATAGGTGGTAAAGGTTATGCGTCTGATCATCTCTTTTATTTAACATATTTATTTTGTTAATTAAGTGGTGTCAAACAATGGCACTTTTCTTACGCATGTGTTGTTTGTTCTCTTACACGTATTATTTTTTTGGTATAGGCGTGATGACAATTGCGGGAGGGAAATCGTGTCGTGGGGGCCATGTTGACGGGCAAAGTGAAGATGCTAGATTTTCAAATGAGTATGATTATGATGTTGTCTACATTGGAAGTAGTTGTTCTCTTCATGTTATAGACACATGAAACCAAGCCATCCGTGAGATCCAAATACCATTTGATGATTGTGCTTATCGGTACGTAAGCGATTTTCCCTGTCGGTAAATTAATAAACATTTTATTGCATCACATGTCACTTGGTTTAATGATAATTATTTGAGTACTTGTAAAAAAATATGAAATAGCCTCCAATAAAATGATGTACTTGTCGATCATGATCACCATGCTATTTAGTAATCTATAGCATATCAATGGCCTTTAAGATAATATTGAAACACAAAATCTGTTATGTTTTTATAGAAGATAGGGCAAGCTTCAAAAGGAATTTTTACTCCTTGAGAAATTTATATGTACTTAAACATAGTTGCAGAGGATTGCAGCAGGCTTCTTTGATTACGTGCTTGGGTTGTTGCAACGCAGAGTTTCTAGCAAGATCTCTAATGATAAGGTAAGTCCTAGGTTCTTGACTCTAAGGGTATGAATTTCTGACACGACTTGAATACACAACCCAAAACTAAGACGAAATTTGGGGGTTTGGTTTTAGTCTAAATGGGTTCGGGTCAGTTTTAGGTTGAACATGTGGACCCGTTTAGCTAAACGAATGCAGGAGAGAAATGCTATCCCCACTCGGACCAAGATATATGTATATCTTTTTTACAATATGCTTTATGTTATAAACTAAATTGGTTTTATCATATTGGTTTGTGAAAAAAAAAATTCGGGTTGAACAGGTCGTGTTCGATTCAATTCGTGAATATTCGGGTCGGGGTCGGGTTCAGGTTCAAATGTATGACATAATTTTTAGGTTCGGGTTTGGGTGGGGTTAACCCGCCAACCCGCGTACACTGCCCATTTAGCGCCCATACTTGACTCCGTTAAAACTGGCATATATGTTTGGGGTCAAATATAGCATTCTTCAAATGCCCTTTTTTGTTCAGTTTCTCTTTATTTGTCGCCAATTCTTCCTGTTAATAAGGCATGTTATGAAAGCCGGTATAAACTGATTTTTAGATTTTAAAAATTAAGTCAAAATTGAAGTTGAAAGTAGCTTTGTTTGACCACAGAGGTCAATATTTTTTTTTGTAAAAAATAAAAATGTATTTGTGTCATTATATTTCAAATCATAATACTTATTATGTGTACATAGAAAACTATTCTCATGAATTTCTAAATTTCCTGACAATATTAAAGTACATATCTCATAAATAGGTGATCAGATTAGACCTGTCTCTAATAGTTATAATTTTTTGCAGGATGAATCTTTGAAAACAATGAAACTAAACATTGCTCCAACACCACCATACCAGAAATCATCACTAAGGACACCATTAATTCCCCTAGAAAACGAGTCGGAAAAACAAGAACAAGGTTTCATTGATCTCTTGGGAAACTTATGGCCAATGCCACATCATGATTTTTAGAAATCTTGTCAAGTATCTTTCTAGACTTCAATACCAAAACCAACAACCATTTCCATAAGACCTCAAATACAGGTCAAACTCATGGCCTGTTCAGGATAGCTATGCGATTCCAGATTGAATCGCCCCACCCACACACATACACATCTATAGAGACCCGAATCCTGACTCCTAAAGAGACATACCAGTTTATGAAAAAAGATGCTGTAAAAAATACAACTGTTTCGTCAAAGTCGTCATTTTTACAGTGGGTGGGACCACAATTATCAACCACGACAACCATAGCAACAACAACATCACAACATATATTATTCTTCCATGCTGGAAACTTACTATTAACAAAGTACAGAGGAAACCAATGAGATTGTATTCAGATCGGATCAGGAACAAGCTAAATCAATGGTCATAAAGCCATTAGATCATTGGAATTCATTATGTGGTCACCGTGGTAGGATTTGGCAATGTTCTGGTGGTTTTGCTCGTTGTGATTTATTGATTATGTGATGCATGATGTTGTTTGGTGTTGGCTAAAGAAAGACATAAGGAGGGGCTTGGACGTGAATTTCCCGCAGCAACGCGCGGGCACCCCACTAGTATCATATCAATACTATTACATATAATATACAATTTTTAGTTTTACATTATTTATTATGTCACCTAGCTCTTAAACCCGGTTTGTCTTAAAACACTTCCAGGTAGAGGTGAACATATCGTTTTTTTTTTCTAGAAACCGAAATCAGTTTGGAACTGGTTTTGACTTTGACCGGTTCCAAGCCATATTAGTTTCGGTTCCATCCCGGTTTGGTTAGTTGATAATAGGCTCTTTTACTGGTTTCGGTTTGGTTTCAATTCTGACTTCAGTTTGGGTTCCATTCTGGTTCATGTACGCACTTTTTAAAATCATAAAAACTACATAAAAATAACTTTTATTAAGTTTTAGACTTTTTTTAACAATAAAATTGAAAATCAATACAAAGAAAACATAATTTTATTTGTGTTTGTGCCAAATCGTTTTTTCATAAACCGGTTTCGGTTTTTTTTTTCTGGTTCCGGTTTGTTTGACCAGTTTTGGAATCGGCTTTAGCCCGGTTTTTGGTTCGGTTTCGGTTTAGGTTTTTTATTGCCCATTTTAGTTAGGATCGGTTTTATCTGTTTCAATCTATGCGTTTTATTATGAAGCAAGTGATAACATTAAACTTTGTAAAGGTAGGCTTGCCCACATTGACTTTGGGTTTATTTTGGGACATGCGTTTTAAAATTGCTAACTTCAAGGTGAGTCAAAAGTTGAGTCTTGTTACTTGATCCATCCATCCATCCATCTAGTGGTATGATAAGTGACACGTGGCACTTATTGAATGGGGACACGATAGAAAGTGTTGACTTTGTCAGTCAACAGCATGCCACTTTTGATTTTTTGATCACCGTGTGTGTGGTGCTCCATCTGTCTTGACTTAGACTACATGGGTGGGCCAGGTTTCAATGTTTTGGGGTGGTGATTATTTAGTATGGGTTGGGCCAACCCATAAAGCTTGTCTTTTCTTTACTTCATTCAGATATGGTTAAGGTACGGGGCGAAGCGGGGCGAAGCTTGATTCTCGAATTGACGGGCCACACTCAATTTTTTTATTGGTAGTGGTAAATCGGCGGGGACTTAACTCAATTTACCTATTAAAATAACAAATTTCCACTACTGCGTCAAAAAACAGGGGGCCGTATATTCGTTGAAATGAGCTAGTGGTGGAGTAATTGGGGAAATACTTGGTGTTCATTGTGAGTTGTGATCCAAGTTCAATTCCTACTCTTTCCATTATTTTTTGCGGTATCTAGGTGAAGAGCGAATATGAGTGACGCTGGTTTGACTCGGATGGGAGGCGATGTTTTACCAATTATTCCACTGTTGTGCCTTCGGGCGGGTGGAAGTGAGGTTTCTAAAATTTTGAATCCCATTCGTACCTCTCCAACCACGTTCGACCTTTGTTCTCCATTCGAACCTCTTTTAAATCTCATTCAAATTTCATTCGACCCTTCCAATCTCATTCGAACTTTTTTCAAATCTCATTCGACCTTTTTTTTGCCCTCCTTTTGCTTTTTTGTTTCTCTCCGTTTGCTTTTACAGTATCGTTTTCTTTGGCCCTATGCCCCTGTGTTGTCCTTTGTTTCCTTTTATGATCCCACTTAATTTTCATTTTACTCAAGTTCATAATTAAATAAATAAATAATAATAATAATAATAAATATATAAAAAAAACTTCCCTCCCGTACGCCTCTTCGTCCGTGCCGTCTGACGTGGCCTGATGACGTAAAAAGGGCAGCTGCAGTTGACGGGTAGGAGGTGAGCAATTTTTGGTTGCTCCACCTCCAAACTCCTTTGTTCTTGCGGTGGTGTGGTTTAGGCCTGCGTTTTTTCACCCAACTCGTCTCGAGTAGGGGTTTCTTATTTTTCTTGCGTGTCATTGGGTTTGGTGTTTGCGTGAATATGGCTCCTAATAAAAGGGATCGGAATGTTAAACAAGGAGGTTTTTGCCCTGGCTCAAGTAGTGGTTTGAGAACATGCCCCTTTAAGCATTTCCATGAGTGTAAAGATGGTAAGCTGGGGTTTTCAGGGTTTCTACGAATTCTAGAGCACATATAGAGTTTGCATTTCAAGACAAAAAAAGGAGGGCGTCTTTGCAAGATGTAATTTCCCAGGAGTTGGACCTTTTTATGGAAGTTGGAGGCACCCTTAAGATGGGGCTAAATGGCTATGTGGGAGGTGCATGGTGATGCATCCTCTCAGCAAAAGGTGCATTCACAGTGCTGATGACGTCCTCTCCTTCTCTACGGTTACAAGAGATGTGGAAAATTTCATTGTTGGGATCCAGAAACCTCGTCACGTGATTGTGGACATGGAACCTGGTCCTTCAGGAGGTGTGGTTGGGGGATATATCCCTCTTAGAAAAGGTTTTCTCACTGCCCATTCAAACTTTCAAGAGCATCCCCCCAAGCTGTCGACTGACGTTTGTCCAGGCCTTGACAGGAGCCTTACGCAAAGTGGTGGCCTCACCAGGCTCCGTAGAAAGTTGGGTCAAACTGTTTTTATTGCCGCGGTGTACCCTGCGGGTAGTCAAACCGTCCACTAGGCAAGAGCGAAGGTCTGGGAATAGGAAATCATTGTAGTGTAGCAGCATCATGCAATCGCTTTCTTTGTGAAAAAATGGTTCTGGGTTTGCAGATTTGGTTCCTTCCCTCTTCGATTGTGTGTGTGTGTGTGGGGGGGGGGGTGCTTCTTTTTTTCAAGCAGGAAGCACTAGGGAGTGAGGCTACTGAAAAGAGCCCCAATGTGAAACAGTGCCTTCGGAAAGTAAGGGACGGTCATTTCACAACTTCTGTCAAGGTGTTGTGTTCTAGTGGTGTTGCTCCTTTTGGGGATTCTACCATGAAAGCCCTCATTGATAAACATCTAGTGTTGCCTCCTCCCTCCTTGCCCTCTAACTCGGACATCATGCCCGCGCTTGTTGTGGATGAGGACTGTGTGCTTCGATGCCTCTGATCCTCCCCTAAAGGGACTTCCTGCGGGAGGGACGGTTTATGGGCCCAACATCTATTGGACGCCCTTAGTAGAGAGTGGTCTGTGGCTTCCACGGGTTTGCTCTCAGCTATTAATGAAGTCCTCAACTTATGGCTAGGGGGTTGTATCCCAGGGTACTTGCTGAATTTATTGCTTCGGCCCCTCTTACCCCTCTTATGAAGCCTGATAACGGGATCCGACCCATTGTCATAGGGGCAATTTGACGCAGACTGATATTTAAAGTGGCTATAAGGAAGGTTGGTAAGGAAATGGCTAAGTATTTGGGGGACTTCCAATTTTGGGTGGGACTCCTAATGGGGCAGAGGCGGTGCTCCACAGTGCGAACAGGTTCCTTAACTCCTTCCATGAAGACAGTTCTTTGGCTATGCTCACTGTGGATTTTTCAAACGCGTTCAACATGATCGACCGCACTGCCCTTCTTCGAGAAGTTCATCAACATTGCTCGTCTATCTATTTGTGGGTCCAGTTCTTATATGGCCAGCCAGCTAGGTTGTATGTTGGTAATGATTGTATAGGGGCCACTACGGGGGTTCAGCATGGGGACCCTTTAGGTCCTCTCCTTTTTGCCTTGGCATTACACCATATAGTTCTCCGGGTGCAAGAAAGTTGTAACCTCCAATTTCATGCGTGGTACCTTGATGATGGGACGATTATTGGTGACGCCACTGATGTTGCGAATGCCTTAGACATTATCCAGAAGGAGGGGCTATCCCTGGGGCTTCAACTGAATATTAAGAAAACTGAGGTTTTTTTGGCCGTCTTGTAATGGGGTGAAACTTAGGGATGGGCTTTTCCCAGTGGGATTGGCAGGCCAGAAAAGGGGGCAAAGCTGCTTGGAGGGGCTGTTAGCCGGGACTCCTACTTTATATAGGAATTAGTAGGGCGGAGAGCCTTGCGCGCAGTTGATCTTATGAAACTTTTGCCCTGCCTTAGGGATCCCAAGAGTGAACTCCTCTTGCTCAGATCTTGTATGGGGTTGCTAAGTTGCTTTTTGGTTTACGGACCTGCCAACCCGCCATGATAGATGAAGCGGTATCATGTTTTGACAAGGGTATGCGGGAAGCCATCGAAGACATAGTGGTTTGTGGGGTCCGTTCTTTGGTGACCTATAGTGGCGACTGACATCCTTGCCGATGCGTTTGGGAGGATTAGGGCTCCTCTCAGCAAAAGATGTTAGGGTGTATGCTTTTATGGCATCGCGAGCTCAGTCTTGGAATCTCCAAGATCGCATCTTAAGGAATAGTGGGGTTGTCGACATGGACTTGGACTACGTACAGGCGCTCGAAAGGATAAATGACTATCTCCCAAGTTTTGATATTGGCGGTTTTTCTAACAAGGACACCGCCCCCAAAGCCTCAGAAAACTTTGGCGAATGCCCTTTTTGGTAAAATCGCATAGAGCCTATGTGAAGCTTTGATCTGTCCCCCCGCCAAAAGGCAGTTATTGGAAGCTTGCAAAGCCCCCATGCCCAAGATTTCCTGAATGTAATCTGATCGAAGGTTTGGGCCAAACAATGTCTGGGGTTGAATACATGGCAATTCTTAAATACCATTTGGTGATCCCCATGTACCATGAAGATGAAGTCTGTCCGATTTGCGGTAAGGCATGCTTGGACAAATACGGGGAATACGCGATTCACTGTAAGGAGTTGCCTGGTTTCAAATATAGGCATGACTGGGTCCAGGACGTTCTTTGGGACATTTTAAGAAGGGCTGGGATCTCAGCCAAGAAAGAGGCTCCTGTGAATTTCCTCCCGAACCCCGCAGAAGGGAGATCCACCCTACGTCCAACAGACTTGTTTGTCTTTGGTGGGCTGGGGGGAAACACGCTTGTGTTGACCTAACAGGTGTATCTCCCCTAGTTGGTTTGAGAGATAGTGGTATTGTAGCAGGGCAAGCGGTGCGGAAAGCAGAGGCGAAGAAAGTTGAGAAGCTTGCTGAAACTTGTTAGGAGAACCAGCACGTTTTCGTACCCTTGGCATTTGATACCTTTGGCTCATTGGCACCGGAAGCCATCCGTTTTCTGACCAGAGTCCAACGGGTTATTCATAGCAGTATCTCGACTCCAGGGGGCCTGGGTTCGTTTTTTTGTAGGTTAGGGTTTGCCGTCCAGAAAGGGGTGGCGGTGCAGTTTATTGCCCGCATGCCCGCTATCTTGAGGTAATTTTTCGTGATTACGTGTTAATAAAAAAATCCTCAATTTTAATTAAAAAAAATGAATAATAAATTATGAAAACAAGAAATAATTTGATATAAGCATGAGGTTCGGGAGAAGTGTGAATACACAATAATTTCACGCAAATGTAATAAACATCAGGGTTTCTAAATTATCTTATATTAGTAATTTTTTGTTAATAATTGTAACTTGTAAATATGATCATAAAATTACCAATATAAAACAATTTAGAAGGTTTATTCTGTTTTGATTATATTTTGGTGACTTCTAATCAATTTCATTTTGGCTATTTAAAAAATACTTTGATTACTTTTAATCAATTTCATTTTAGCTATTTGAAACAAAAAACATTTATCAATTGACCATTATAGTTAAAGTATTACCCAAATAAACTCATTATTTATAAATTTGTTGATATCGAAAGTTTTTACTTGATAAGGATGATAGTGAAGTCTTATGGTAATGAACTAATGATTATTAAACTATGAGGTGTGGAGGTCGGCTTCGAGCTGCCTCACTGTCATGGCGCGTCGTATACCTCCCCGAACGTCCCTCTCCGTCTTAATCGGCCAATTCCAGACGTTAAAGACGGAGCATTTGATTGATTTGTGATGATGGTGGGGCCATATATAAAGTGTATATGATTGTTATTTAAAAAAAAATTAAAGAACTTTAAAACCTGTAATATCAGATGTGGTGGTGGTGAAAAAGGTATGTAGAGATGAAAGAAGAAGAGTGGGAAGGAAGGTTGTGGAGGTGGGAAAAAGAAATAATAACTTGGATCAATAGGAGTGGAGGGCCATCTAAGGAAGATCATCTTCACACCTTTGGGTAGTCCTCATCTTGTTATCTTTTAAGAAGGGGGGGGGGGGGGGAAGTTTTTTTGTTGACGTGACAGGTAGTCCTTCTAAGATGAGCATCTACTACACTGATAGTATTAGAGGCTAAAAGATAACTTTTGATTTAACGTTTAAAAATGTTCCTTATATTACATAATGGTAAGATGTATTTAACTTAGCACATATCCATATCTTTAAACGTATTTTAAAAGATAAGATTTTAACATGCTACGCTTAATTACTTGAGTCATTTATAAGGTTTGAACTTGTACTCGGCGACCTACCGTGGAGCGAGTACTCAGATTAATCGGGGAAGTACTCGGCGGTCAAATCGGCCTATGCGGGGAGTACTCGGCCAACTCGGCTATACTCGGTGACATACCCTGGAGCAAGTACTAGGGGAGTACTCGGTCAACATAAGGTGATTGTCTATCAGTCTGTAGGTTAAGGTTAACTTTATGCGCTTTGGCGTATATGATAGAAAGTGGATAGAAAGTGGGATTGCTATGTTTTATCATATGAGATCTAATTGGTATTCCATTCAGAGATGAGCGAAAGAGAAGCAACCAATCACATGATCCATAATTTACACCGGGGTTTATAACAAATGGACCACGGCGAGCTATGGCTTAATTCAGTACTTCCAACAAGGCATCGAAAAGCAAACACTCGTATTACTATTACATTTATATCGTATAGCTTGTATACGGTAACAATATTACATTTTATATTATTTTTCTTGTAAAAACATCAACCAAATACTCCTTATAAACCCTATACCCTAAACCCTAAATTTACTTCTCGGCTGCTGCTTTTTTCTGTCTAATTCTGCTTGCCTTGATCTCCACCTGAAAAAGGTCCCAAACACCTGCTCTACTTCTTCAAGGTTTTTACCTTGTGTTTCAGGAAACAGGTATAAAAGAAGATGAACCCGACCGCCGCGACACCGTAAATATAAAGAAGGCGCCACGATGCTGACCGCCTTGTATAGGGATATAAATGTCATTCCAATCCCACCGCTCACCACTCTGTTCATTGCCACAGCCATGCTACACCCCTGAGCTCGGAGCCTTAATGGAAAGATCTCCGAGCTGTAGACCCAAGTGATCGGCCCAACCCAATCGAAAAAAACGCCACATAGGATAGGATCCCAACAAAGCAGAGCGCTATAGCCCATGTGATCTTGTGATCCGAATGGTCTATAATGGTCAATGCAAACCCGAGTGTTGTTAACGATACAATCATGCCGCCAACACTAGCTAACAAAAGTGGTCGACGTCCGATTTTGTCGAGGAAAAACGTGGCCACAGAATAAACATTGTTTTCACAAACCAACAGCTATCGTTGCAAGTAGTTGTGGGGTGTCCTTAACAATCCCGCCTTCTCAAAGATTCTCGGACTATATAACACAACCGCATCTATTCACTCGATTGTTGAAAAAAAGTGGATGCCAACGGCCGCAATCAAGATGTGACGGACCGTTGGTGTCGGGTGGATCAGCAACTCTTTCCATATGCCTTCACCGTGGCTCCGCTTTTGACACTTGGACAACATCTTCGTTACAATCCTCAGGGATGCCAGCAGTTCCTTGATGTCAGCCAATCGAAGCTTAGATTCTTCTAAGCTATCAGAGGTCTTATCAAGGACTCTTTTGGCATCACCAAGTCGTCCTTGCATGGACTAGCCACCTTGGTGACTCAGGCATACCAAGGACACCTATTGCTAAGAATATCGATGGGATTGCTCCCACTCCTAGCATGAATCGCCAACCCAAGTGATCTGGAAGTTTCGAGAAGCCAAAATTCGACACGTACCCAAGCAATATCCCTATAAAAAATAATTATTAAATCAAAATGTTCAAACAACTTTTAAATAAACTAGTTTTACACCGTCCAGTAACAAATAGTATCAAACGCTTACCAGCGTTAATGAAGACTTCAGGGAAGGAACTAAGGAACCCACGAGCCGAGGCCGGTGACACCTCCGCGGTGTACACTGGCGCTATCATAAGGGGTATCCGACACCGATACCCGCGACAACCGACCAACCATAAGAAAGGCCTAGTTAGTAGCGAACCCCATCAAGATTGCCCCAAGAAAGAAAATAAGCTCCGGCCAAGACGATGGTGTAGCGACGGCCAATCCAATCGGATGTTCTACCGGCGGCTGCTGAGCCGACCAATGAGTACAAATTTAGAATGCCGACCAGAATCTCGATTTGACCGTCACTTACTTTAAGATCTCTTTGGATGTATTTTTGTGCACCACTCATCACACCAATATCTGTTA
>JAUTDX010002920.1:0-43266 GCA_030844895.1 Ambrosia x helenae
GTCAAACATCAGTCCAAAGACTATCAAGAATAAGGAAGCCATGCTTGCCAGCCAAGTTAAAGATCAAGGAGGAGCTCAAACCCGTAATCGTCTTGCATTTAATAGAGGCGAATAAAGGGGAAACTGCCATCCAACGACTATATTCTGTTGAAGCTCACTTAACGTTCACCTGAAATAGCTTCTACTAACATTGAAGGAGCATAACTACATAGCGGATCTCACGGGATTCGTTATTTACTTCCTAGTATTATACAAATGGGAATGATGGACGAATATAGGACACATTGCTTACACCTGAGCTATACACACACACTTAGCTACTTAGAACTCTCACACAGTCATTGTAATCTTAGAACACTTGTCCACTCATTCATCCAAAGTTGTAATCCTTTTACCAAATTAATATTAACAAACAAGGCAGGGGCCTAGTCTCCTCCCGAGGTTTTATGCCGCGATCTACAACTGATCAAGGGCTTTCCTCGTAGATCGAGTGTTGTTCTTTGTGTTTTATTACTTTATATGTTCATTCCTTGAATTTGCCAACAGTTCCATCCCGATGATATAACTGTCCATCCCGAATTCTACCTTGCCATCCCGAGCATAGTTGTCATTAATTTATTTCTCTTGCATCCTGGTTTACCATTTTCAGAATATAACTAACTCTAGCACTTAATTTACACTCTTAGCACTCTACCTCACAATTTCTAATTTGGAGTACAAAATTGTTTTTACTTAGTAATTTTTGACCATAACAATTTGGCGCCCACCGTGGGGCAAGTGGTGCTATTTTAACAAAAAACTTTGTTAAAACTTTTTCTCAATTAACTCATTGTTACAAAAACTTGACAACTATGTCTTCTTCCTAGAAAGCTGTTTCCTCATCCATGCCATCTTCAACCTCTACCAAAAATGCTACATTGCCACCCCACCTGCATTTCAAAGAGTGCTACTTCCCAGATTCCGCCAAGACAAGCAATGGGGACATCTGGATCTTTTAATGTTTTCGTATCAAATGATGAGCTTCTTTTCATGTTTTCAATGGCGAAGGATCAAATGCAACAGCAGCAGGAGACCAACAGGATGATAATGAGAGAGATACAATCCCTCAAGACATCCTCGAAGAGACCGACTGAAGACATGGGGACACCATTGCAGCCAAGGGTGTTGGATTTCAATTCTGGCATCTCTAGAGGTGTTCATCAAGGACATTTCATCCCCATGAGCATTGGGTTCTCTGCTCCAGAAACGACTACTGCAACCCAGGATGGAAACCACTAGGGATCCAGGATATACACCTGGGCCATCCCAAGGATATAACAATAACGGTAACAATTTAAGTTCCAGTACTTATACTGCTAATGATGTTGCTTCTTTGCAGGATACAGGAATAAGTCCTCAGCCAGCAAGGGAGCTACAGAAGATCAAGGACATGGTATCGAGTGTGCCAGGGATAGTGCAACCTATCCCCAAGGTATCCTCAGCATGCCATAGGGTGTTAAGATTTGCACCCCCCATATGTGATGCAGAGATCCCAAAACGATTTCAAACTCCAAGCATGAAGCTCTATGATGGATCTACGGATCCTGAGGAGCATGTGGCTCAATATAGAGAAAGGATGGAAAATAAATCCAATCCCTGCCAATTTAAAAGAAGCATGCGTATGCAAGGGATTTGGTTCAACTCTCACTGGTTCAACGTTGAAATGGCTCCTAAGTGTTCCCCCTATTCTATTACTTCTTTTGCACATTTAATTAACATGTTTAATAATCAATTTTCTTGTAGCCGAATGTTTGACAAGTGATATATACAGGGTGACTCAGCCACATGGGGAATCACTAAGAGAATACATTACTAGGTTTGGAAAAGAAGCACTTGACATCTCGAACCTGGATGTCACAACGGCAGTACAGGCATTCAAGATGGGGTTGCAAAGAGATTCACCATTCTACCAAGAGTTGGTGATGAATCCTTGCAGGAACTTGGATGAAGTCAGGAACAGAGCTTTGAGATTCATCCAACTTGAGGATGATAAGAAGATACAAGAGAGGATAGAGTCATCCTCAAAATATAACCATCCTAATCGAAAGTCCAATCCCACATACGAACCATACAAGCATAAACCATATGCTAGACCTGATAATAAAAAGGTCAATGTGGTAGAGGATGACGATGAGGATGATTGTCCTAAATTATCAGATAACTGTTTTCTGTGGATGTAACAGGATTGATGTATGTCGTGAAGGATCTAGGGGAGAAAGCAAGATGGCCGAAAGAAAGATCCTCAGAATGATTTTACCTTGTATCCTCAATACGACATCCTCAGGATACTAAAGGATCAAATAGACTTCAGGATGTAACTATACTTCAACATGTACGCATCCTGAAGATGGACTAATAATTTATTTTTACATGATATAATTGCAGGAATGAAATGGACTCACAACTATTCTCCAACGACTCTTGGTCAAACATCAGTCAAAGACTACCAAGAATAAGGAAGCCATGCTTGCCAGCCAAGTTCAAGATCAAGGAGGAGGTCAAACCCGTAACCGTCTTGCATTTAATAAAGGCGAATAAAGGGGAAACTGCCATCCAACGACTATATTCTGTTGAAGCTCACTTAACGTTCACCTGAAACAGCTTCTACCAACATTGAAGGAGCTTAACTACATAGCGGATCTTAAGGGATTCGTTATTTACTTCCTAATATTATATAAATGGGAATGATGGACGAATATAGGACACATTGCTTACACCTAAGCTATACACACACACTTAGCTACTTAGAACTCTCACACACTCATTGTAATCTTAGAACACTCGTCCACTCATTCATCCAAAGTTGTAATCCTTTTTACCAAATTAATATTAACCAACAAGGCAGGGGCCTAGTCTCCTCTCGAGGTTTTATGCCAGCGATCTACATAGGATGGCAATCAAACCCGAACCCGATGGGAAAACCCGATACCTGACACATTTGGGACGGGTTTGGGATCGGGTAAACGGGTATGGGTCCGGGTATAGGATTTGTTTTGAAAATTTGGGACGGGTATGGGATTTAATGTTAAACCCATTTACCCGCCCCGTTTACCCGATTTTATATGCCCGTTTACCCGATTATATATACCCGTTTACCCGTCCCGATTACCCGATTTTATATGCTCGTTTACCCGTTAATATACACTACATAATATGTTTTTTTTACTTATCTATTTTTTATTAACTCCCAAATCCCAATCACAATTCCCGCCCATTATATTTACCCTCTACTTCTCCCCCTCAATTTCCCTCATGAATCTGATTAACAAAAGTCTATCATCCAACACCAACTACTCTCCTTTTACTAGCAGCCAAGGTAATCATTATAATATATTAATCGTGTTTTTTTTTTTTTTTTTGATATACATAGCAACTTGATTACACTTATAATCATTTTATTTTAATATATTAATCGTGTTTCATTTTTTGTATATACATAGCAACTTGTTCAAAAGAAACTCAAGCTTATTATTTAGTACGATTATGAAGATGGTGACGAGACGAGGTAAGTGTACATTTTATGCTTCACGTTTACTTATAGGTTAAACAAATGATGCTATTTGTCAAATAAAACAACTATTTGTATTGTGATTTTATATATTTGTGTAGATAACCAAAGATTTTTTGTTCCTAACCAAAGATTAAAAGAAGTGTAAGTTATAGTTTTATTTACTCACTTGTCTAATTGTAAGTTTTTGTATGATCTCTATTTCATGAGTTCAATGTTGTGGGGAATGGGGATTATTATATTATCTTTGCTAATGTAAGTTTTCAGTTATTATTATTTGTTTAATTGTAGGAAAAATAACAAAGAAATGAGATGTAATTGTAGGAAAAATAACAAAGAAATGAGATGCAGTAGTTGGAGTAAATGCGCAGCACTTGGGCTAGTTTTTTTTGCTGGAATCTGGATGTGTCTTTTTGTTGGAAATGAGATGCAGTAGTTTTTTTTGTTGGTTATAAAACTGAACTTCACATATCGTAGCAACTTACATTCCACCTTTTGTATTGGTTTCAAACTTGACTCGTTGACGCCCGATAATTATGCCCGAAACCTGAAACCCACTAGTGTACCCGAAACCCGTGGGTATGCCCGATACCCGACGGGTATTTACCCGTCCCATACCCGATGGGTTTTGGGCCGGGTATGGGACAAGTTTTTATATCCGGGTACGGGGTAGGGATTAGCCATACCCGTCCCAAACCCAACCCATTGCCATCCCTAGATCTACAACTGATCAAGGGCTTTCCTCATAGATCGAGTGTTGTTCATTGTGTTTTATTACTTTATTTGTTCATTCCTTGAATTTGCCAACATTTCCATCCCGAGGATATAATTGTCCATCCCGAATCCTACCTTGGCCATCCCGAGCATAGTTGTCATTAATTTATTTCTCTTGCATCCTGGTTTACCATTTTCATAATATAACTAACTCTAGCACTTAATTTACACTTTTAGCACTCTACCTCACAATTTCTAATTTGGAATACAAAATTGTTTTTACTTAGTAATTTTTGACCAAAACATTTACTAATATATGATATTTATAAATAAGCTAGTTTATCCTCCGGGCACGACCTAGGACGGGCAATCATGATTTAATATTACTATTTTTTTTTACTTTTATTATTATTATTGCATTCTATATTATCTCATGTCTCCATACCCTACCCCTGTCCTAACGGTAATATTACTATTGCCTAACCTAACGGTTAGAAATTTATACCCCATTTTTTACCCTATATACTCCATAATTTGTAATACCAAAACCAAAATCATGTTTTAAATCAAATTGTAAAAATGGTCTGGTGGAATGTAGATGAGGAGATCGCGTTAGTGATGGTGTGGCTAGATTTCAAAAACCAACATCGTCTCCATTCAGGGACGAATTCGTTTTGGTGCAAGATGTTTCTGGAATTCAATCGACTAGCCGGTACAAATGACCGCACCATTGATTTGGTTGTTAGTAAGTGGGCGGATCTCAACGCCAAGTGTAACCGATGGAACTCCCTCTTTGAAGCCACGATGGTGGAACACTCTGAGCGTGCCGAGGATATGGCAATCCAACTCACACAAGTCAACTATGTGGCTACGCACGACATCAATTTCTAACATGTTGCGGAATGAAAATTGTTGTGTTAGGTTAAAATAATGTAGTTTGATAGTTGTAATTTCTATGATATTAATGTTTAATTTCTATTTTAGTTATTTGAAATTTCTATGATATTAATGTTTAATACATTCCTAAATTTAAATTATTACATACCTAAAATTAAAATTATTAGATACATAACATAAAGAAATACATAGCTAATAAAGGAAAGAATGCGCAATTGACTCGGGTAAAGAGTAGTCACGATCACTGTCACGTCCGTCCAACCTCTTGCCCCTCACTTTCGGGTGTCGGGCAACACATTTCCTCAACCGAATTCGAATACATTACGTATTCGTACCCGAGGTCAGTTTTTTAACCTTCAGCCCAACTTGGAATAGTTGTGGTTGTAGCCTGTGGGTTCTGCAATGTAGGAGTGTTACATTGGCACTGTAACAGCATCTTTAATCGTTATCACACCTAGTTGTAGTAGAGCCATTATGTATTCATATAAGTAATGCAATTCTTCCGTCGGCGAATCTCCAGGAAGTTGTGGCTCATAAATTTCAAATGTTGAATTGTTTGACATCGATGGGTTGGTATCCGGTGGGATTAAAGTCGGAGGGTGTGTTGTCGGTGCGTGTATAGTCGGTGGATTGTTGGTGCGTTGTTTGTGCGTTGGTAGTTTGCACGGGATGATCGATGACGATATGTAATCGGAAACAAATGGCCACCGCCCATTTTGGTATTAATGTATGTAATTGTATAAAATCTTATGTGTGTGAAATAAAGTGTATGATGTTTATATAGAGTGGTAAATTATTTTTTTTATTGTAAACGGTCAAATTTTAAATGGTTAAATAGGGTAGATAGTTAGACCGTTACATTTAAATAATCCCTTCACTGACTGTTGGATAGTACCAGGGAAACAGTCTATAGGAATCCTACCAGTACCCACAACGGTTGTGTTACCATATGGATATTTGGGCTCGTAGACAACACGGATGGCGCCTCGTCCCCTAACAATCTGTGATTTGTTTGTTTTAATAAAATCCTATTTGACTATTCGTTGGATTTTATCTTATTGTTGGATAGATGCTCCTATCAATACCGGTTCATATAGAAATTAACCACTTATTAGGTTACATGGTTTACTAAAGCAACAATTAGTTGGCTTTCTCTCTCTATATGTATGATAATATCCTGTGACAACACATTAGTAATTGAGAACAGAAAGAATTATTAGGTTGGGTGTAACATTACATTTCTATGCCATGAACGTATACTTTTCTTTATTACACTTTGTCTTATAATTATTCAAATGAGTGCCGAAGTTAGAGAATCAGTTAGTGGCTGGAAATGTGAAACAAGATTGAGATGACTATGTCACTATGAAGGGAAAAAGAACAAGGTAGAAATAGAAACATTTAAATTGCACAACTTTGTAGTATTTTGACAGAATTTTAAGTGGATTTTTTAAAAAAGTTCCAAAAAATGGCATGTTTCTTCTATGGTTCTTATATTTTATCGCTTCATATTAGATTTGTTTATCTTGAAAAGCACCCAGGGATAAACTAGTTCTTTTTCCATAATAAACTTTAAATTTATAAAATTTTACAAACTTTGTAAACTTTAAAATTCCTTTCAAAAATAAACTTTTATAAACTCTTATAACTTTATAAATCTTATGAAGTTTTTATAGAGTTAATAATTTTATAAATTTATTCAAACTTAAATATGGGTTTCTATAAACTTTAAAAGTTTATATATTTTATTTATAAAGAATAAAATATATTTTTTAAATAATAAGAAGATATTATTATAAATGATTTAATATCAACGATACTTATAAGTGTTTTTATAAAAATTTAGAATGGTAGAATTAAATTAAATAATTTCTTATTTAATATTTATATTCATTAATATAATATTTTGTATTTTAAATGACATAGAATGTTTATATATATATATATATATATATATATATATGTATAATACTTTAGAAGACTGAATTATAAGTTTTGTTCTTTACGTTTATACCATATTTTAAAGTATGCCTTACACGGTATGTCCTGTGATCCTAACCAAGTTAATTTAAATCGTTAAGTAGAGGGTAAATTGGTCTTTTTATCCATTTATTTAGCAAACCATTATAGTTAAAACAAAACCAATTAAACCGGTCTTCTCTCTATTCAACCAGCCACCACCCGCGGTCCCGGTTAAGATAACATAGTCTTGGAAGACCTTGGCTATGGTTGCTGGGTAGGCAGTGTGACACTGAGTCACTCATATGAAAGTCACCGTTAAAAACGACAGCCACCACCATTACTACTACTAGTCGACCATCACTGCCACCACCAGCCCACCACCTCGTTTTCTTTTCTAAAAATCAAAGAGAATCAGAGAGAGAGGGGGAGAGAGAAAGAAAGTGTGGAAAAATAAAAGCAGAGAGAGAGAGCAAGTGAGAAACCCCATTTCAGATCTGAAATCCCCGTCGCAGAACTGAGCCACCAATTGAAGTCGACTGTGGTTCAAATCTGAAAACCCAGTTCGCTACAGTTCAACAACTGATGAAATTCAGTTTAGTTCTAAAAAATCTTATCAACATCGCTATGATTATTAAGCTCTCACCTATCCTCATAATGGATTAGGGGTTTTGTTCGGGATCAATGACGGAACTTTGGTGCTGAATGCTTACAGTGAAGGTCGGGGTTAGGGTTAGGGTTAGGGTTATGGTGTACGATGGAGAGGGTGAATTGGGTAGTTGTTACGTCATGTGGGAATGGTACAACGATGGTGTATCTAGGGTTTTCAGTGGTGATGGTAGAGTGGTGGTTGTGGCCTGTGGGTGTGTGGTGATTGGTGGTTACAACGGTGAAGGTGGTCGGTGTGCGACGGTGGTTAGTGTGGGACGGGTGGTGGTGCAGGTAAGTAGGGGAGAGAGACAGGTAAGAAAGAAAGGGATGTGTGTTTATATATATAATTTTTTTGTTTTAATTATTAAAATTATTTTCTAAATAAATGAGTGAAAAGACGAATGTACGCTCTACTTAACGGTTAAAATTAATTTGGTCAGTCAATTTAGAATTTGTAGATAAGATTAAATAAAAAATACCTATTGTTTTAGATCAAAATGAATACTTAAAATTACGAAGATAATAAATACATAGTTTAAAATTTCTAAATGTTACAATCTAGGGATTACTATCATAAACCTCAAAAACGCTCAGCCATCTTAAAGCAAAGCCACCAATTTAATGCTTAACATCGCAATCGCTTTTAATGGACCTTTCTGGGCAAGGTGATAGTCTGATAGAGAAAGTGGTGTCTCAGAAGAAACACACAGAGAGAAAGAAAAGTGGACCGTTGTAGGCATAAAGGAGATTGTATGGCTTTAATTTGATGTGAAACATCTGTCAGGTGATCATGGTTAGGTAACAAATCGAGGCGGTTGGGGTGGAGCCAAGAGAGGTGAACCAAGAGAGAGAGAGAGAGATATGGGATTGTAGAGTGAGACAAAGATGGGTTTAAAATCACAATGGTGTAGAACAAATGCCTCAGCTATTTCTCAAAATTATAACCACACTAAGAATTAATATCTATTGGGATGTTCTATAAATCTATCTGTATAATAAATGAATAATTCTCGGGTTGAATTGAGACCTTAAAGAGTGCCTATAGGATCCAAGTACGTATATGGAGCTCCAGCTTTCTATCTATAAAAACTATTTTGTATTTTATTTTTTCTTCATTCTTTCTTCAATCTTCAATCTTCCTTAACAATTCTTCCAATCTACATTCTTGATTCTTCTTCTTCATTTTCTTCGAGGTAATCTTTCATTCTATTTTTCAGTTTGATTTCTTATTTATACATTTTCAAATTATAAAGTTTGATTTCTGATTTTTTTTACTTTATTATTTCTTATTTATACGATTTCAATGTTGTTACTATATACGTTTTTTCAATGGTGTTTGTAATAAAATCATGTTCTCTGAATCGTGTGTTTCTTAAAATGTATTCATTAGATTCTTTGGATCGGATTTTAGTGTTTGTTAGTGTTTAAATCGGATTATACATTGTTTAAAGAAGTGTCTGATTTATACGATTACATTGTTGTTTGAAATGTATTCGTTTGTTTCTTGTGTTTTTTGAAATATCGATTGGATTTTGTTATTGTTTGTTAGTGTTTGAATTGGATATCACATTGTATTTTGTAAAAACCGTTTTAAATTTTATTTTTTCTTCATTCTTCCTTCAATCTTCAATCTTCCTTAACAATTCTTCCAATCTACATTCTTCATTCTTTTTCTTCTTCATTTTCTTCGAGGTAATCTTTCATCCTATTTTTCTGTTTGATTTCTTATTTATACATTTTCTATTTATAAAGTTTGATTTCTGATATTTTTTACTTTATTTCTGATTTATACGATTTCAATGTTGTTAATATATACGTTTTTTTCAATGGTGTTTGTAATAAAATCATGTTCTCCGAATCGTGTGTTTCTTGAAATGTATTCGTTTGATTCTTTGGATCGGATTTTAGTGTTTGTTAATGTTTTAATCGGAGTTTACATTGTTTAAGAGGGTGTTTGGGATTGCGTTTTGAATCTGATTTTTAGATTATTGCGTTTTGAAGACGCAGATAATAAGTTTTTAGTGTTTAGGATTGCGTTTTGAAAACACTATCAATCAGTTTTTTTGGGCTACAAAAACACAATAATCTATATGCAGCTCCACCTCTGCTTTTCCAAAACGCATAATCTGTTTTGAATAATCAATCCGAAACACCCAAAAGAAGTGTCTGATTTATACGATAACATTGTTTTTTGAAATGTATTCGTTTCATTCGTGTGTTTTTTGAAATATCGATTGGATTTTGTTATTGTTTGTTAGTGTTTGAATCGGATTTTACATTGTTTAAAGAAGTGTCTTTAACAATCTATAAGTACCAACCGAGCATATGAAATTGATACATTTTGTAATATACATACAAATAGAGAAACAATATTATATGTTTTCTTGCTTTACATATATATTATTATTCAATGGTGTTTGTAATGATTTTGTTTTTTTTCATATATATCAATCTGATTTAGTTAATATATATGTTTTTTCATTAGAAAACCAGGATTCTATACGAAGACACAGATTCTATTATGGCTTATCACAATGGTTCTCAATTCTTCAAGGTTTTGCATGACCCTTCGGCAACAGTTTTGGTATGAATCTTATTTTCATCTTCATATGCCTATTTAATAAGATTTGTAACCTCATTTATTTATATTAATAAAATTTGTTCACTAATTATGATTGGTCTTGATTACCATAATAGTTTGCATTTATTTTTTGTATTAATGATTGATTATCAATCAATTAAACCATTAATTTAGGATAACCATAATTGAAGTAAATAATTACCCTTACCATAGTAGCTGGAGTAATTTAACGCCAATATTCAAATTTCAAATATTAATTTTCACCCAATAATTTAAGGCTGTACCATAATAACTCTCCTAATTTAACGCCAATATTATTAGAAATACAAAAATCCACCCCCTTTAAATTATTATTGTATTTAAATTAAGAGAGTTTTCAAAATTCAAAATCATTGACTCTTACCCATATCCAAATATATAGCAAACGAAATATATTATCAGTTATGTTATTAGTTATACGATTTTAAACTTACCATAATACTTCGCATTTATTTATTTTATTAATGATTGATTATCAATCAGTAAAAACAGTAATTTAAGGTAACCATAATTGAAGTAAATAATTAGCTTTGCCATAGTGTTTGGATTAATTTAATGCCAATATTCAAATTTCAAATACAAAATCTCCTAATTTAACACCATATTATGCGAATTTAACGCCTTACCATAGTATCAATTAATATTCACCCCATAATTTAGGCTTGACCATAATAAATCTCCTAATCAATCTTTTATTATGTATATTTATTGTCATTAAATTTAGGTGACTGAAATTTAACATATTTAGTTTGATTTTTTAACTCATTAAATTTGCTTTACTATAATAACTCTCATTAAATTTATTACTATTTTTTTTTGTCTCATTAAATTATTTTACGAAATTATGTCTCATTAAATTTCATTTCAGCTTACCATAATTTAATGAGACGAAATTATGTTTAATACGAAATTATTATTGGTAACTATGAATCAATTTAATACGTAATTATGAATCAATTTAATTCCTATTTATGAATCAATTTAATCAATCTCTTATTATGTATGATTGATTATAAATTAATTTATAATCAATAAGTTAGACTTACCATAACTTAATGAGACGAATTTAATTTTAATACGGAATTATTTTTTGTAATTAGTAATCAATTTAATCCGTAAGATGGCACATCAATTTAATCTGTAATTATATATAAATTTAATCAATTTTTTATTATGTATGATTGATTGTGAATCAATTAAATCCGTAATTTCGACTTACCATAATTTATTTATCGAATTTATGTATGATTGATTATGAATCAATCATGTCCGTAATTATGAATCAGTTTAATCCTTAATTATGAATAAATTTTACAATTTTTTTTTGTATTATGATTCATTATGAATCAATTTAAGCCATAATTTAAATAGAATAAAGCATTCAATTGTATATTATTCAAAATGTAGAATCGATTAGGAGTAGAAATGGTAACTCAATGAATATTGTAAACATCCATTTTAAACATCTATCTATGTATACAAATTTTAAGAATCGATTAATAACTGAATCGATTATATATTTTTAATCACATTTAGTATTGATTTTTCACCGTGGTTTTAGCTTGATTTTTAGGTCATTGGTTATGAGTCAAACCGTCAAAACAGTTTAGGGTCTTTTGGATATATTTACCTTAAATTCTTGATAATAATACACTTACAATGCTAAATGTCTTTCTTTTCCTCACCAGATTTGTTTTTGACAAATTTTACTGTTTTGTTATTCTAATGGTTCAGGGATCCTATAACTGGACATAAATTCTTTTCAAAGTCACAAGTTTCAAATTGTCTTGCCATGTCAAACCGTGTTATAGAAGCTAAAATAATCCAGGGAGTAACATTGGAATGCGAACTTTTATCCAAAGAATTAGGTTGTCCCCATCTAATAAGAAGATTCCTTTCAGATTTAACAAAAGACATTTCCCTCTTACTTTATGTTTCGCAATGACAATAAATAAGAGTCAAGGACAAACCCTATTTAGGGTAGGTCTGTATTTGAAAGATCCTGTTTTTACACATGGGCAGTTTTATGTCACTACCAAGTGACAAAAGTAGAGATGATCTGAAGATACTAATACTAGGTAAAGATGGCAGCGTTAATAATAAATAGCAAATGTTGTCTATAAAAAAATATTTTGAAGTTTGTGAATAAGTATACGATCATATTTTGTATAAATTGTTTAATTTTTTTTTTTTATAATTTTTGGGTTGTATGATTTATTAAACTACATTTATTTACTTTGAATTTAATCTTTATTTGCATACCGTTACAATAAATATATGTTTATTCATTTCATTATTTGTTTTTAAATAACGTCAAATCAAACATTTGTTGATTCATATATATGTTATTGGGTAACATTAAATTTTTTTATGATAATATACAATCAACCAAAATTCATACGAATTGTATTACGTAACTTTCAATAAAAAAATTTGCATACTACAATCTTTATAAAAAAATTTTATTTGACATAGACAGATACCGTGTGTACACACAAGGCTCTAACCTAGTAAGAGTATAATTTGTTAAACTACATAACTAAAAACACTAGTAACAATTAAAGCCCTATTGCTATTATAATTACTATTACTAGTAGTGTTGCTTCTATTTTATTATTATTTAGGATTTATTACATTAACAATGAGCTATCTAAATCCACTTATAATAATATGTCCATGGGTAAATCTTCTTGAGACCTTTGTTATCAAATATATCCGTCTCGTAGGTGGAACAACCACGAAACCTGAACTTGACTTCATAATCATGTTGTATTCCATGCTCGATAACAAAATCATGCCATCCTTGTGTGAAGTGCCCATCTTCAACTTGTACGTAGAAATATTTTGTTCCATGCTTAAGCACTATTTCTATTCTTGATGGTATAAAATATTTATCTTTATCGCTTGCTGGAAACGCCTACATATTAAAGAGACATCATTTATCAAAACAACATTCAAATCAAAGGAACACATAAACATAGAGGTCAAATAATACAAACTCTGGTGTAGATCCAAAAAGGTTTAAATGAAATATAAAATCAGCATAATCACTCATTATGATGTGACTTTGCCGAACATTTATGTTCTGGTAAGTTCCAAAAACTCAAATGAATCTCAAACACAGGTAAATGTTTTCTTGTGACACTTACCGACATATATTGAAGGAATTACACCAATTAAATGACGAAAACAACGTAAGAACACAAGAAAAGTTGTTTCCCATGAGATTTTCAGGTCAACAATAATTAGTAACGTATACTTACAAGCCTTGATTTTGCATCTTGACTAGTAATTTTGGAACTGAAGTCTCGAGCATTCATGATAAGCATCCGGTGATGATTATTTTTTGATGGTTTAAATGATAACATTGCATTGAGCCATGTCACAACATCAGATTTTCGTTTCCAAACTGCTTTCCCCAAGCCCGAAATGTATTGATTAAAGCTCCATTTGAAAATTGGGTCCATTACGAAATTCATGTTGGTGTCAGTCATTACACCAACCACAGCCAATACCCAATGTGTTTTATATAGGCCTGTAAACGAACCGAACGTTCATGAACTGTTCGTGAACTGTTCGGCAGGAAGTTCGTTTATGTTCGTTTATTTAAATAAATGAACGAACACGAACACAATTTTTTGTTCGTTTAATTAAACGAACGAACATGAACACACGTTGTGTTCGTTCATTTATGTTCACGAACGTTCGTTTATGTTCATTTAACTAAACTTAGCTTTATTTTTATTATTTATTTCCTTTTGTTAAGTAACGTTAATTCATATGTTCTAAAAACTTAACCCTAACCCTAACATTCTAAACATATTACTTATTAGCCGCTCTCCACACTTCACAGCCCCACACTTCACAGCCGCTCTCCACCCTAACGCTAACGTTCATTTATGTTCATGAATCATTATTAACTTGCTTTTGTTTGTTTTCATTTATGTTCATTTGTGTTCGTTTATATTGATCATTTGTGTTCGTTTATGCTCATGAACTGTTCGTTTAGGTTTAAATGAACGAACATAAACGAACACGAACACGACAAATTTCTTAATGAACGAACACGAACACAAAAATGTGTTCAATTATGTGTTCGTGTTCGTGTTCATGTTCGGTTAAAGTTAAATGAACAAACACGAACACGCCTGTGTTCGTGTTCGTTCGGTTCGTTTACAAGCCTAGTTTTATATACTTGGACAAAGTATTCTGTTCTTTGATTTCCAGTTTGTTCCTTCCATCCAGTAAAGGTATATGCATTGCAAGTGTTCCCAACAACATCATCTCTTGAACTAGATGCCATTATTCCTACACTACAACAACCAACATGTTATCCTCAATACATTATAAGCAATTTAAGCCTACAATTAGAAAAAAAAAAAAAAAAAAAAAAAGATATGACAATCATGTATGCTTTAATTTCTACTTTTTTCTCTAGCAAGCATTTTCAAAAAAATAAATAAATAAATAAAGTTTCCTGGCTAAGTAGAAAATACGAAAAGTATTTTTTATTGTTTTCATTCGATAGTCTATGTTTTTATTCATCTTGTTGTAGCGTCGCTAATTGTTAACTCAAAGGATTTACCGATAACCATTATAACACATTGAATATAAAAAATTATCCATTATGGCTCATTAGAACAACAAATAACTCATTTATACCTAATATGAGTCACTACAAACAATAACCTCACATTTATGCATAGGCTCCCATATAAACAAATATAACCTATTATGACCAAACAACCTGTGGCAATAACCCAATTTTTTGTACATGAATTTAGAATACCAACCTTGTCGAATCTTGAAACATGGATTTTGGTTGGATATAATCTCCTTTTCTTCTACTCCCTTCAAATCTATTTCAATATGTATATGAGTGCATGCATATTAATATGCTTAAATAACTCCATTTATTGTTGAATATTTGCACCCCAAAAGAGTAACAAAATTGGAATGCCGTACAAACTGAGTATTAATATTATTTAAATGCATACATGGATTCGTATCTTTTTGCATTAATATTATATTAAGGGAATTCTGTGACTCCAGGATGACAATGGAGACTACATAAAAATCAACTTTATTATTCGCTCCAAGTTTGATGGCATATACCCCAATACTTCCCTATTGGCTATGGAAAAATGGCATTCTTCCCTATGTCAATTTAAAATCGAGAACTTTAGTAGTCGTTTACTATTTAAGATACACAATCATTGTAAATATTTTGCTTATTCCTTTGTGATGGATGGCAAAGTTGCATCCTTTGCTCTAATATTCTAGTAACATTTGGATTTGAGCTCCCTACCATATAGAACTTCATATATATTTTTTAATCTTTTAGTCTATTTCTTCACAAAGAGTGAAGTTCTATCACCTAAAGGTTCACAAGAGTTTGCAAACTTTTACGATTTTTGTGCCTTAATAACGTTATTGGCATTTAAGAACAGGTATTAATTAATATACTTATATACACAAACCAGGTTTGGGAGGTTATGGCGACCACAATTAATCAAGTGGCGCAAGATACTCTAGGGGTTTCATCAGGAAAATTAGGCGAGCATAAGGAGTCCTGGTGGTGGAGTGAAGATGTGAAAAGTAAAATAAGAGATAAGCATAGGAGTTTTAGGAAGCTTTTAAGGTGCACTGAGGAAGAGAACCGAGTGGCTTTGAAGGAGGCATACAAAAAGGCCAAGAGGGAGGCAAAGAAGGTAGTAACAGAGGCAAAGAACACGGCATATAAGAAGATGTATGAGCGCCTGGAAACAAATGAGGGGGAATATGACATGTTTAGGATTGCCAAAGCTAGGGAGCGGAGGAGGCGAGATTTAGGGGTAGTGAAGTTTATAAAGGGAGAGGATGGACGTGTTTTAGTCAAGGAGGATGACATTAAACGGAGATGGAAAACGTACTTCCACGGTCTTTTCAACGACGGGATGGCTCACCACCGGGAAAGCGACAACCAAACTACCCAAATGACACAACGGAATCACTGTTATTGTCGTGGTATCACTCAGGAATAGGTGAGGGCAACACTTAGGAAGATGGGAAAGGCTAAGGCAGTTGGACCGGACAACATCCCGATTGAGGTATGGAAGTGTTTGGGAGAGGAAGGAGTTCAATGGCTAACTATTTTCTTCAATCTTATATTTAAATCTGGAAAAATGCCAAATCAGTGGAGGAGTAGTGTTGTAGTGCCTATATATAAGAACAAAGGAGATGCACAATGTTGTGGGAATTACAGAGGAATTAAGCTATTGGGTCATACTATGAAATTATGGGAGAGGGTAATTGAGACTAGGATTAGAAGAGAAACTCATGTTACAGTAAATCAATTTGGTTTCATGCCAGGTAGGTCAACTACAGAAGCGATATACATTCTGAGGAGTTTGATGGAAAAGTATAGGGAGAAGAAACGGGATCTTCATATGGTGTTCATTGATCTGGAGAAGGCATATGACAGTGCACCTCGTAACCTGATTTGGGATAGTTTGGAGGGTAGAGGGATTCCTAGAAAATATATCGACATAATTAGGGATATGTATGATAGGACTGAAACTAGTGTCCGGGCCCCGGTAGGGGATACCGAGTTCTTTCCCGTGGAGGTAGGGCTTCACCAAGGGTCCGCGTTGAGCCCGTTTCTTTTCGCAGTTGTCCTAGATGAGTTGTCAAAGTCCATTCAGGAGTCATTACCGTGGTGCATGCTTTTTGCAGATGATATAGTGCTAATCGCGGAAACGAAGAAAAGTCTGAATATGAGGTTAGAAGAGTGGCGAGTAGCTTTAGAGGGAAAAGGTCTAAGGATTAGTCGCGCTAAGACGGAGTACATGCACTGCGATTTCGGAGGGATGAACAACGAAGATGGCACTCAAATTACCATTGAAGGTCATGTGGTTCCGCAAGTAACTAAGTTTAAGTACTTAGGATCGTTTGTCCAAAGGGACGGGGAGATAGATAGTGATGTAGCTCATCGCATACAGGCTGGATGGTGTAGGTGGAGAGCAGCCGCTGGGGTTTTGTGTGACAAGAGGTTCCCAACTAAATTAAAGGGAAAATTTTACAGAGTTGCAGTGCGACCTGCTATGTTGTATGGGACTGACTGTTGGGCCATTAGAAAGATTCAATCTCGAAAGATGGAGGTAGCAGAGATGAGGATGTTGAGGTGGATGTGTGGCCACACAAGGTTAGACCGGATAAGAAACGAGGTTTTTAGGGAAAGGCTAGAAGTGGCTAATATATCGGATAAGATAAAGGAAGGGCGACTAAGATGGTTTGGACATGTGAAGCGGAGACCAAGGACAGCGCCGGTTAGAGCAGTAGAACCCCTCACTGTGGAGGGGAAGAGGAGTAGAGGCAGACCCAAGTTGACTTGGGTCGACCGGATTAGGCATGATTTGTTAGAATTACACCTCTCTGAGGATATGGTCCAAGATAGGAATTCGTGGAGGCTTAGGATCAAAGTTAAAGATTTTTAGGAATTAAGCGTAGTGTATTTTTGGGTATGTGTCTCGTTTTGTAGGGACGGTTTCTGTGCTTTTTCGTATATTTTGTTATTCCTTGAGGGTACTTATGTACTTTTTCTTCTTTGTTACTCATTCCCCTTTTTTTTAGTGTTTGGTGTGTGTCTACTTATCTATATATATAATGTGTGGTTGATATCGAGCCGGGGGTCTCTCTGGAAGTAGCCTCTCTATCTTCAATGATAGGGGTAAGGTTTGCCTACATCTCACCCTCCCCAGACCCTACTTATAGCGTCGCTATTTGTGGGATTTTTCCTGGGTAAGGTTGTTGTTGTTGTATATACTTTTTTGGCCTTTTGGGCCTTAATGGGCCGTTTTGTGTGGTTGTAAGGTAATTTAGTAACATAAAATAAAATAGCATTACATAATAGGCATTATGTTACATTAATTTCATGTTAATAACTTTTCTACGGCCTTTGTCATGTGTTAAGAGATTAGTTTAGATTACACAAATCAACGTTAGGTTATTACAAGTCACATTAGGCCTTATACATTACAATATATGATTATATCCATGCTTTTTAGCCTTCATGTACGTTGCCAAGTGTTAGTTTGTTAGTTTAGCGTACACAGAATGATATTATATTGCAATATTTATAGATGGTCGTTGGTTGTTTTTCAAGTTTGTATTTGGCAGGTTATTTGAAACCCTTATGTGATTAGATAGGTTTTATTATATTGTAAGAGTGTTTTATTATAAAATCATATAACTGATGGAAACAAAAATTGAAGCGCAAAGATAAATATTTCATTTGTGTTACTTTAGACCAATTCGATTCTCATTCAGTGACTCGAACGAAACTGAACAACATTACTAGTGGCTCGGCTCGGTTTATTGTTTATTATTATCTATGTGGTAGAAAATATTATTTAGTAAATAACTAGACCACTAAAATATGTATTTTTCACCATCAAATAAAAAACGAGATAATTAAAAGAGGGTCTTTAGATTAAGTCGGATATGTAATTTTATAAAAAAAGAGATTATTATAAAAAAAAGTTTATTAAACAAAACTAAGGACACAATAAACGACCAACATAGTTTTAAATAAGATATTTAAAATCGATCTTGTTCAGAGTTTGTTAGTCCCAGAAGTATCACCCTCACTTTTAATTAAATGACAATGTGATTTCAACAGTATGTAAACAATGTGCAAAATAAGAAATCAAACTTTCATAAACAATAGAACACATGATTTTTAAGAAGTTTTTAGTTTATGTAGTGATCACCTTTTCACAAGGATCACGTTTTAACTTTACAAAAGAATTCTTATGGCTGGTGTGAATGTGGTGTGGAGTATGTGTCAAAGATATATATAAGACTTGATTGTATTTGCTTTGTGTATCACACACCTTCACATTCACACTTGGCACTCTTCTTCGATGAATGATGCCTTCTATTTATAGAAAAGAGTTGACCCAAGTTGATGAATTTACAATTAGTTTATCTTCAACTTTATGTTTTGCAGGTTAACGAGGTGAAGAGAGTCTCGCATGAATGATTGGAGTCAAGTTGCATGCATTTTAGCTTTCCCACTTGTCAAGATTCCAGATTTCTAAAGAAATCTAAGATCTTTATCTGGGATTGGTGTACTTGGTCTGTTTTAGAGTTTGTGCCAGAAATCTGGTTCCTTCGTCCCATATTTCAGTCTTCCTTCCCTGATTTCATGAGATAGGAGTTGTATTTGTCTTCATTTGTCTAATTCTTAAAAGAGATCTTGTTCTTTAATCATTTCTGATCTTGATCTCTTCAGCTGGAACCTATTCTGGATGTCCTTCTTTTTTTCAGCTTTTGGCTCCTAGCTTCAGTTTTCTTCAACACTTCATGTTTCACATTTAAGTTCTAACAATTTCCCCCTAAGTGTTAGAAGTATAGTGATGCACTTTAGACAATTACATTTATAGAAAAAACACAAATTTAAAGTACTGAATCTGAAATGATAATTACAATAAAAAAACAGAATTCAAAGTTTCAACAAATTACAAATCATATTTCAACAACTTTAGAAGATCTTTTTATCAGTTGGCTTGATCATCTTCTTTTCTAGGGCTGGTGTTGTGCAGGTAAACAAAATCTTCTTGAATAAGTTTGTTGACTTAATCCATCTGTCAAGAAGCTCATTTAGTTTCTTCTTCTTTCCTGATGTGCCCATGATCTCTAGTTTATCTTGAACTGCTTCCATGCAATTCTTTAGATACTTCGGAGTCAAATTTGTATACTTGTTGATCTTATTTACTCTGAACATCTTCTTGATTTGGAGGTCATCTCTGAAAATAATTCATGTTTCTGGTTCCAGTTTATCATACCAGATCTAGGCTTGTGAGCTTCAGCAGTGATGTCTTGATTGGGTGGTGTCAGGTTGATCTTTTCTAGCAGGTGGGGGTGAGTTAAGGAAAGATCAAATTCATTCTGAGCATTTCTCAGATACTGTTTTCTGGCTGCGTTGGCAATTGCATCCAGTGCTCTTTTGACTTAGGTATTTGCATAATTGTCATCATTATCAGGTTTGTTGGATGTAAGTTCTCCAAATCTCCATAATTGATCTTTGTAAGCAGATGTCCTTCTCTCTCAATCTCATACTCATTGTACTTGTATCTAGTTACCCCTGAGACTACCTCTTTATCTTTGACACTCAGAATTCTGTTGATTGGTAGCTCTAGGTGCTCAGCAGACAGTCCAGTTGGATCCTCGAATGTCCTTATAATGTTGAGATTGAATCTGGAATTTAGGCTCATGTCTCCTAGAGGCTCTTCTTCTCCTTTATAGATGTTAACACAATACTTTTGTAGAAACACATAGTTACTTGGATTCAGCTTGATCCTTTGCCTTCTGACTCCAAGAGTCACATCCTAGTGAGAAGCTGAAGTTTTCATCGTGGCATCTGTTACCATGGCCTTCATTTTCTTGTTGGCCTTCTCTACTACATCAATTTATATGGCTTCATTCAATAGTTCTGTGAAGCTTCTCTTCTTTGCAGAGTCTTGTCTGGTACAGCACCAGGATGCTTGCTTCATTAGGCTAAGGTGAGACTATAGTTGTGACTCTATTATAGTCTCAACGGCCTTTTCTGCTTCAAGATCTTCAGTTGGATGACAGGTGAGGTGATTTCTGCTGCTTGTGTCTTCTTCTGTTTTCAACAGTTGGAGAGGGCTTCTTGATTGGTTTAATGAATCTCTTGACTGCCCCTTGCACCATATTTAGTGTCTTCCTGGCTTGTTCAATGGTTGCATCTCCTTTCTGTTTCAGCTGCTCCAGATTTTTGCCTATATCATCAACTATTCTTTCTCACCTTGCTGCTTGCTATTTGATCTGATCCTTGATTATATCATCCACTCCTACACTCTTCTTCAATTCCCCATTCAGGTTGTTGATGCTTTCTTGTATTTTTTTATTGTTGTTGTTGTTCCTTTTTCGTTCCTCAGCTTGTTCTTGTACTATCTTGAGAATGTCTTTGAGTTGAACATTTGTGGTCTTCTCAAGCTCTTCGAGTCTGCTGGTGTTCTAATTCATAGATTTTGGCAATTTTTTAATGTCAGAATTTTGTGATTCTTGATTCTTCAATATTGTTTCCAGCTTATCATCGGTTCTTTGTCCTTTTCTGCTTCATTTCTCTCTAAAACATCCTGTAAGCTTTTGAACGAAGCCTGGATAGTCTCAGCAAAAATCTAGATTTCAGATTTTGCTGGAGCTGGGACTTGGGGTAAATCTGGAACTACAGATGTTCTGCTAATTCACCAGAAGTAAACACATTTACTTCTATTGTTGATGGAGGGATCACATCATCTGAAGATGGTGTGGCAGTCCTTCCATCACCAGAATTCTGCAACTTATGCATTCCTGGATTTTCCTCACATCCTTGGACAATCCTAGAGGTTTATCCTGCATGAGTTTTTGAAGTAGGCAACATATGCCTTCTTCTATAAACCTGGCTCATAGTACCACTAGCAAGGTACCGGCCAGTTGTGGTTTCAGTTCCCTCCTCTGGTTCAGATTCAGGATTTAAATTGATGGTTCCTTCAATTGCTGGTATTTCAAGTGAGATAATTGGTGACATGTTATGTGGGTCAGGGTGAGGGATAGGATCAGACCTGTTTGAGGATTCCTCAAAATTCCTCAGTCTGCGAAAGGTTCTGGAATGGTCTACTGGAGGAGTATTTTGGGAATTTTCTTAAGACTTAGATTTTGAGCCATTAAGGTTGTTACTATCTTGTTTGTTCATAAGTCTCTAGTGGTTTTTCAAAAGTGGAGAATTTTTATGTACAAAAGTGATCATACCTTTTGTCAAATATGGCAGTTGATCTTCTACATTCCACTTTGAAATCTTTTCCTTCCAAGTTGCCATTGTGGTGGAGTTGAACATGGTCTCATCATCTTCAAATTGCATCTTTGCATCTTCAATCTTCTTTACAATAAGAAGTACCAAGAATTTGGGATAGTGGATGTGTTTTTCTGGTTCCTTTTTCCCTTCTTCGACATTCTTGAGTCCAAACTTCTCTTGATCTAGTTCCAAATCAGATCAGCATAGTCCAGCTTTGCCCCTGTGATCAAGCTATATAGGATACTCAGAGAATATTGGCTTCCTTGGTCTATTCCTCCTATCTTCGAAGATAGACACTTGTTGTTGATCATGAACAACTGACTCCAAAAGGGTGATAAATTCCCTATCTTGAAATTTCCTAACTTGTAGAAGTTAGTCTTGTATCCCACCTTCATACTCTATTTCACTTAGCAATCCCAGAACATCTCTTATGTCTTGTAAATCGATCTTCAATGCTTGATTCCCAGACATGAGCAACTAGCACCTCTTCTTTACCATCATCTGCTTCTTCTACCTTCATAATTTCTCATACTAGCTTCAACACCTTTACTCGTACTAACTTTGATTTTGTCAGAGCTCCAACAAGAGGGTAGTGCTTCAAGTATTCTATAATGATGTGATGCCTTTCATCATATTTTGTGTGATCAAGCTCAACAATTATGTTGTTTAATTTACCATCACAGAAGGCTATCCATTTATTTCTTCAAATGATTTGAGGTTGAAAAAAGGCTGATGATTCAGGGTTTGTGGTTGAGGTAGGAATCTTTGAGAGTTGTAGGAATTGAGAAAGTTGAAAGATTTTGGCTGATTTGGTTTCGGGTTATGGATTCTTAGTAATTTATCAGATGGGTGTTTATATATCTAAGGTTCGTTAAATATGGCAACTTTTCGTATACATGAGTTTTAATTGGATCTTAATGCCGCCTTCGATTAATATAGCCCACTTGAAGGTGTAACAGTTACTTTTTATTCTACCGTTTTTACTGTAGTATCCATTGTGTCCATGATGTCCAAGATCTTCTCCCTTTCAAGGGCAAGAAGAGACTTTTTGGTCTTGAAGAAATCCTGACATGACGCGTGGATGAACATAAGAATTTTCTAAGTGTTCACCAGATTTATGAGATTTACATAAGAATTTTCTAAGTGTTCACCAGATTTCTGAGATTTTGTCCTCATCCATTCTTCTGAATATGTCTATATATTAAATGGATGAGAATGAAACTAGAAGTGGCCTTTCATAAAAGTGGCCATGAAAATTAATGTGACACCAAATGATAAATGATTAGGGATGTCAATGGGTCGAGTTTGGCTAATACCATACCCATACCCGGTTATAAAATCCCATCACATACCCATCCCATTACCCGTCGGGTATAGAGCATACCCACGGGTTTCGGGTATACCCATTGGGATTTGCATATATATATTTTTACTTTTTTTATAGTTTTATGTTTTAAATAATCTACAATATATTAAATTGTAATCAATAACATATGTATGATCATCACCATACTAATCTATGAAATATTTAGAATGTAAATATATATTATAATATGTATCTCAAAAAATTATTTTTATATTTTTAGCATATAAACATAAATAATAATGTTAGTAAAATATAAATTTTAAAAGAAAAGTATATTTTTCAAATAATGAATCATTACAATGAAACATTACTAAAAAATAGTTAACGAAAAAAATATATATGAAACTTAGAAATTTGTGTGTACATGTTTTGGGTAAACGAGTATTTAGTTTTGGGTAATCGGGTCTGGTATCACCTAATACCATACTCGTCCCACACCTGCGAAATATTTTTTTTTTCAATACAAAACCTGTCCCATACCCGTCGGGTATCAAGTATACCTGTCCCAAATGCTTAAGGTTTCGGGTATACCCGTCGGGCTCAGGTTTTTTTGCCATCCCTATAAATGAGTGTGTAAATGTTCGATTCCTGTTCCGAAGATGGATCAACCTTTTTACAGTCATTATCATTTTTGAGTTTCATCCTAACATAATATTCATTTTTTAGAGAGAGAGAGAGATCACAAACCTGTTGACAATTCAATCTGTTTTTGAAACATGTTTATGATTTATAACATTTCTGCATTTTGTAAAGTTATAGATCCTTTTAATTCTCAACCTTTGATGGTGTATTTTAAGAAATTTGAGAATTAAATCTAAAAAGTAATTTGTTCTTGGTTTAAGCTTCTTGTTTAGATTTTGTCAATTGTAAATGAACATTTGAATCATCTTCTAAAGTTTTTCAATTGACTTTGAACATTTTTCCTCTTTTTTTAAAAAAAATGACCTTCTTTGGTCAAAATGTTATTCTCTGAAAGACTTCCTTTTTCACCGTTTTGACCACCGGAAAGTCAAACTGACTTCCAAAAGGCAAAGATTGTCCATGAACAAGGCAGGTTTGCATTTTGATGCCTTTATAGTTCCAGATTTTCCCATATATTCTTAGATTTTGACTCTAACTAGTCAGATTTGTTTAGATTTACTTGGATTTATCCTTATTTTACATTTTTTGTGATCAGTTGTTTATTCCCCCTTCAAAGTTAGCTTTACTAACTTAAAATGTAATTTATCTTTCCCCTATTTTTCTTTCCCATTTTTTTAACAAAACATATTTATTTTAAACAGAAATATGATACAAACTATGAAAAGATAAACAACTAAACAAACAAACACCTATTTCTAGTCTTCTTCCTCCACAATGAGCATATCATACAAGAGGCTCTCTTTGCCTTTGTGAGTCAGGCTCAATATCAGGGTTCCAGTTGTGATATTGGCTTGGTTTACCATTGGTATTATGGTGAATCCCCATTGTTTACCTCCAAAGTTCAACTGACTTGTGATGATCTTGGTCATAAATCTGGGGTACATCATGAACTTGGTCCTGTTGTAGATTTTTTCCATCATGTCCTTCAACAGATAGTATGAGTACTTGTACGGTTCTCCCTATACTAAAGAATGAATGACTTCCTGAACTCTAAGAGAGATCAGGTTGAAGTTCGATATCTTTCTGCTAAAGTAGACACCAACCTGAGTCATCAAAAACTGCTAAGGCAAGGTTAGAGCAATCTTTTCCACCTGTTGAGCTTTTCGAACACCATTGTATCCCATTAGCTTAAAGGTGTTGGCAAATTGTTCTCTATGGACTTGCAGAGTGTTGCAGTCATCATTGAGGTGAAGAGCACTCCGTATGGTATGCTCATTCACTACTATTCTAACTCCCAGGAAAATAGCCTCAAGCACAGTGTGTCTGAGGTCATCATCCACCACCACTGCTATCTTTCAGAACTACTGGAGGATCTTCTCAAACACATCAATGCGTGCACTTATGGCAAATAGAATGGGGCTCTTCAAGAGGAAGGACAGCGTTGGTGCACACAGTTGGAACTCTCTGTCCAAGCTGGTCCTCACTCTGAGATTGTGAGTAGGAGCAATTTCTACTGCCATTTTTTTGTTAAAAAAATAGGGTTTTTTCTGTAGAATAAGAAGTACAGAGAATGTGAAGTGAAAGTGATCTCAAGTGTGGGTCTATATATGGACAATACAATCTGTCCCATTAATAGTAGATATGAAAAATCCACTTCCAACCCTTACTTGAGTTGATCTCTAAAATCAAGTAGTTATGTTAGGAGACTCTTCGGTATATTAAAATATTTGTGAGAGACCCTATATTAATTACTACTCTTCCCCATTTACTTATTCTCCAGATGACAAAGCTACTCATCTTCTAGAATAGACTTAGTGATATGAAAGTAAAAACTAATATAAAACTAATCATTATCCCTTAAAAATGAAAAAAAATAAAGTTATATTAACTCTAAAAATAGAAATAAACAAAAATAAATATAAAAGAAGTTGAACTTATATGCTATAACTATAGATATATACGTGCATGCATGCACAGATTATGAGTCACATTTCTCTCTCCTAGGAATATGGGATGGTTCAGAAGCTTACATTCTAGATTTGTGGAATTTGTCCAACAGTTCATGAGAAATCTCATTATTTGAGATTTTTGTTCCAGATTCTGGCTTTTCATTTAAGATAACTGTTTCAGTTTTTAGATGATCACATGAGATTTCTTCTTCAAATTTTATTGTTTGTGTGTCATCTAAAGTTGACTCATTGATTTCAAGTCCATATTTTTGTTATTTGCATACCAGATTCTTGACCTAAATCCATGTTTAGCATACCCAACTTTCTTATAATATAGTTGTGATGTTTTTCATCCGAAGGTTTGGTGAAATATCGGCAAGTTGTTTAGCCATGGGAACAAAATACATTTCAATGTCACTTTTCTCTACATGGTAATTTATGAAATGATACCTGAGATCTATGTGCTTGGTCATTTAGTGTTGAACTAGATTTGATGTTATGGCAATTGCATTTTTTTAATCACACAGATTTGGTGTTTTTGCAATGTTTAATCCATAGTTTTTCACTTGGATCTGCATCCATATCACTTGTGAACAATAGCTTGCTGCTGCTACATACTCTGCCTGCAGCTGTGGATGTTGATACACAATTTTGTTTCTTTAAAGCCAAACACGCCAAATTTTCTCCTAACATTTGACAACTTCTAGAAGTACTTTTCCTGTCCAGTTTACAGCTTGAATGATCTACATCAGTGTAAGCTATAAGATCAAAATTTATACCTTTTGGTAACCATAATCCAAGACCTAGAGTTCCTTTCAAATACTTGAACACTCTCTTTACAGCAGTTAGATGAGATTCCTTTGGGTTACACTGATATCTTGCAAGAAAGCATGTTGCAAACATAATATCTGGTCTGCTTGTAGTGAGATATAGAAGAGATCCAATCATCCCTATATATTTCTGAACATCCACTGAAATTCCATCTGGATTAGATCCCACTGTAGAACCAGTTGCCATAGTTGTTTTGGAGGAACTGCATTTTTCTAGATGGTATTTCTTCAAAATAGTTTTGACATATTTAGATTGACAAAGAAATATTCATTCTGGAGATTGTTTGACTTGTGAGCCCAAGAAAAATTTTAATTCACCCATCATACTCATTTCAAAATGGTTGGTTATCACTTTTTCAAATTTCTTACAAAAAACTGGATTAGTTGACCCAAAAATTATGTCATCTACATAGATTTGTACCAAAATTATATAACCTTTATGTGTTTTTGTTAAAAGTGTTGTATCAATAGTTCCCTTGATGAAACCTAGTTCCAACGAGAATTTGGACAAAGATTGAGGTCTTAGAGCCACCCTTCAACGATTTCAATTCAAGTGGGTCTGAGGTTGAATCATATCATTTTTTTTATCAGCTTTTACAATGCAAAGGTCAAAGAAAAAAATAAATATTCTCTTTTCAAAAGAAGAAACCCCCACCCACTATTTTTGCTATATTTAAGGCCTATTTGCTTTTTACCCCAAAATGATTAATTAAGCTCGTATTGACATTTTGGACGACGCTAATGAAATAGCCATTCTAACTATATTTTTTAGTACTCCACCCGTTTCATAAAGGATCAAGATAGTGTTGTTATATACAACAAGTACAAATGAAGTCCCTTGTGAGGAAGGGTTATGTAAGTCCCAAAATAACACGATATCAAGTAACACAACGGATTGGCGGAATCAACACGTTGTGTGATTCAAGAAACAAGATGAAACAAAGATTAAGCTTTCTCTATTGCATACGGTTTCAATGGAACCGTCTGATACAAAGAGAATTCTTTGAGAAAACTAAACCGCTAACCTAACAAATGAACAAAATATAACATTATATAGGTCCTATGCTAGGTTTGGCCCACATGGCCTAGCCCAAGCCCAACTGAGAACTAAGTAGTTCTTGGCCCAAACCCCTTAAATAACCGAGAACCCAAGTGTTCTCGGTCCTAAATAGTAAAACACCAATATGGATCACCAATCTTTATTTGATAGCGTCAGTCTCATTATTATAGACCCAACAATCTCCCCCTAGACTGATGCTATCAAATGGTCGTCATAACATGAATGTAGCATTGTGATCTCCCCCTAGATTGTTGCTGGGGTGTTGGTGTTGTTTTGTTGAATGTCTTCCATTTTGTACTCTCAAACTTGGGCTACTTCTTCATTTCTGGGAGTAAGATCCACACTTGGATCATCATCAGCAATTGCTTGAACTCTTGCTAAAGATGACGTGAGAGGAGGATTCTCATATCTCTTAAACTTATTGCCTTAGACTTTCTTATTTGAAAAAGAAATTGAAATAAAAATAACTAAACATTTTTTTCGGGGGATTGAATCACTGTGATTTAGACTCAGGGACACTTATCAACACGGATCTACTCCAGTCGGTCCGAGCAATTGCCAGTATATTTATCCACTTAAACTTATTGCCTTAGACTTTCTTATTTGACCGTCCGTGATTAATTTATCATGTTTTGGTGTATTAATAATGGACACTCAAGCAAGTCACAATTGAATCCTAGAATTATATGCGGTACACTCTATCATGCAAGCAGTTTCCCTACCACATATTTTCACGGTGTGTATTCTAGAATTTCGAAACCTTAACTGGGACTTGGTTGAGAAGAGAAAAGAAGACATTAAGAAATAGAGTGGTATAATATACAAATCAATTTGATTTCTCAAATGATATAGGTTTTGGTGTTTTAGGCTCTAGAGGGCCTCTTTTGTTGTGCTCATTGGCATCATTTTGGGCTCATTGGCCTCTTTTGGTGTTTTTTTTTATCTACAGCGCGACAATGTACAACTAGGTCAGCATATATCTGGATGCAGCAGAAACTGACATTGCCTAGCATCCCCAGGTCTTTGCTTACACAAAACAAAGGAGATACACGAGTTTTTCAGAAAAGTGTTTCAGATCTAGAACACAGTGTGTATCGGGATATCACACAAGCATTTAAATAAAAAATGTACCAATTCCATGTGACATTTCCTACTGAGGCCATATGTTATCTTTAGGTATGTCACTAGATCAGCCAATTTTCCAGTCATAAGAACCAAGCCTACTGACACATCACCCTAGACCCTAACCATTTCAATACTGATCTTACGTGTGTCAGCCTTTTTCACAAGTGATACAACAAAAACTATTTTTGCAATTTTCTTTTTTTTTTACATGTTTTTGTATTTTTCTTATTTTCTCTCCTATCTCCCCCTAAATTTTGTACATAAATAAAATAAAACACTATTTTTGTTTCTTTCTTGATTCTCCCTTCTCCCCCTAAATTTTGTGCATAAATAAAGGAAAAAGACAAATTTATGTATAAAATTTACCTAAAAATAAGAAAAATCTTTTTGTTTTTTTTATAACCATTCTCAAATAACGACCAATCAATCTTTTTCAAAGTTTGTGCATCAAATTTAAATGTACCAGCCATGCTGACCTTACCTCCCTTATCTCCTTTGAAGGAAACATACTCTGTGTTAAAAGATGTAGAGGTATGTAATAGAGAGATGTCACCTAACATATGCTTGGAACAACCACTACCAACACACCACTGGTTATTGATAATCCTCCTTGGTTGTCCCTGCATGAATAAGGAGATTAGTTGAACATTGGTACCCAGGCCATCGCGGTCCTGGGCACTCCAGAAGCATCTATGTAAGACACTTCCCTCAAGCACATGTCCTTTTTCTCATTTGGATCAGTTGCTGATGCCGCCTTTGCTTTCCAAACTTCCTTAGGCTTAAGAACCGGTTTTGCTACTTTCGGAGTAGCTGCTTTCGGTTTGTTAGGTTGTTTAGACTTCTGTGGTTGAACAACCTTCTGTTTACTCTTGGCAGCATTCCAGTCTCTATCAGACGGTTTGACTTTGGGATTCGCATTCTTCCATGCCTTAGGTTTTTCAACCTTCATTGGCTTGGAGTAGAAGTTTTCCCTAGGCATAACCTTCTGATATTGTCTGTAATAGGGAACATAAGGACAATGTGTGCAATTTCTTGCGATGTGACCAGGAATTCCATAATTGTAACACGTCTGCTTCTTCATGTAAGGAGCATAACCTGGTTCATTCGATTCAACAGAAGATGATATATGCGAATGATAAGATCTGTTAGATGATTTGTTGGAACTGTCCTCAAACTTTCTGCTTTGTTTAGCATATACAGCACTTTTTGATGTGTTAACACTTGCAGTTCTTGCTGATTCATGAGGACAAATTTTTCTGTGTGCGGTTGGTTGTTTCTGTGCCCTTCTTTGTGTGACCTGAATCTGTTTATGAGAGTTAGAACAAGTATGTTTTCTACTTTTCTGAAAACATTTTTCATTTTGTCAAACAGGTTTTGGTGGCACATATTTCTCAGTTGTGCCATTTACTGTTGGTTTCAAGAGAAACTTTGGCACATAAGGACAAGAATTACTTGACAACTTTGAATTCAAACAACCATCATCAATTTTAGCAAAAGCAGTTGAGTTAAGTTCATTGCCCTTAAGAACAGAACCCACATTATCATCACTTTTAACAGAAGAATTAGAAATTGTTTTTATGTTTGATTCATTAACGTTAAAACATTCTTCATCATCTTCAGCCCATTCTTCAACTAATATTATTTCTGCACATGAAGTAGAAGCATTAGAATGATTCACACATTTAAATTCAGGAACTATCTTCTTGATAGATCCCGTTCCCACGGTTTTGGATTCAGATGCACACTTTGTTATTGTGACAGATTCTTGTTGCTTGTCTGACTCTTTTGAACTGATGAGCTCAACAGATTTTAAAGATTTAGCTAAATTTTTAAACATAACAGATTCAATCGACTCAAAAGAAACAGTTGAGCGTGACGGACTGACTGGGGTTTCAGGTATGACAGGCTCAGTGGTTTCTTGTTTTACTGATTTTGTAAATTCAGAAGAATTTGCTTTTACAAAATTGGTTTTTGGTACTGAGCTAAGTGGAGTAACAATTTTGGTATTACTTTGTGAGTTACCCATGTACCCCTTTGGTTCTGTTATCTTTATGGGAACACTTTTTGCGGGTTCAACCACCAACCCCTTCCCATATTCCATCTTTGCTTCCCTCTCTATCTCCTCCTCAGTAATTGGAAGACCAACATAATTATGATTGTATGGAGGAGATCTTTCAACATACCCCAGACCAACACCCTTGTTTTCCTTAAATTTCAGTTGGGTGTTGATCATCTTTTCAACTACTTCACTGGATACATCGAATTTCTTAAAGTTGAAATCAGCATTAGCAAATTTTGATTTCAAAGAATCTAGCTCAGCACTAAGTTCATCAATAACCTTTTTTGATGCATTACAAGGCAAGTTTTATTGCTTAAATCATTTTTTGTATTGAACGACATCCTTTTCTAAGGCTTCTACTCTAAGTTTGTAGGCAGAGGTTCGGCTATTAAGGCAAGAAATCTTTCCTTTAAGCTCGTCGTTTTCTCTGACCAATTGAGAGTTATAACCTTTGTAATATTTAGCCTTTTCAACACAAGCATTAGAGCATAAATCAGAAAATACCTCATGTGAAGCATGATTGATATATCGTACCGGCACAGGAACCTGATACTGAACAGGTACTGGAACAACAGGAGCAGGTGCAGAAGTTGTAGCAGATATGTAACTTGGCAGAGTGGCAGCAATATTTTCAACTTTCGGCTTCTCATCCTGATCATACTTGTTTATTATTGAGATCAAATCTTCAAGCTTTGTTGTACGCAAATTCTCTGTGTTCTTGATTTTAAACACACTTGTATCCCAATGACGTGAACGTGGCAGAGCATTCAGAAGTGTTTTGTTAACTTCACTGTTTGACACCTCAATTCCGGCAGACTTCATTTTAGACATGAGTTTCGTAAATCTGTTGATTTGTGCTTCAACAGTTTCATTTAAGAGATGTCTAAATCCATTGAATTCATTTTTTAGTAGATCAAGTTGAGCAGACATTTTAAATCGATATGATCCACAAACCCTTTAAATCCGAGAACCAATCGGAAACACAAATGAACTTCAAGAACTCTAATCCGAGAACAAGAACAAACTGAGAACAAGTCTTGAAACCCGAATACCAAAAATCCGAGAACTTCTTTTATGAATGAGTCGATAATGTATTAAGGACTTTATCCAAAACTAAGCAGTTCGAGAACCGTGTAAAATCCCAATAGAATTCCGAGAACAGAAACAAATCTCCGGGAACTAAGCTAAATCCGTGAAACGAAGCAAAAACCCGAGAACCACTTGTAAATCTGAGAACAAGTCTTGAAGCCTGAGAACACTTTAAATTTCCGAGAACCTGTGGAACCCGAGAAAAATAATAACTCCAAAAACAAGAAACCCGAGATCCAACTTCTTTTTCGAGAACTCAACTGAAATCCCGTGAACACTTGTATCAATCCAAGACCTGTCTTGAACCCAAAAACTAATAAAACCTGAGAACGCTACAGAATCCGAGAACCCTTGCAATCCGGAGATAAATGTTGAAAACACAACAAACCGAGAACCTATAATGATTTCGAACACAATCCGAGAACAATTAATATTCGAAAACCCCACGTCTAGTTTGAGAACAACATTGTTATAGATCAAAATCCGAGAATAAGGTAATCTGGGAACCCCAACTTTAATCCGAGAACTACACATCAAACAAGTGAATCCGAGAACTCAAAATTTTCGAAAACTAAGACACAAATCCGAGAACACAATTTGAAACTAGAACCTATGACAAAGTTTAGATTTTCGAAAACAGCTTAGGAGAACACAAGATATGTTTCGAGAACTAGGATTGATATCCGAGAACCCTGACTATCATCGAGAACACGACAAGTTCGAGAACAACTAAACCGAGAACAACAAAATTTTTGGAATCCTGAAAAACCAAGAACTAAAATATCCGAGAACCTCAATACCAAGAACATGAAAAGAAACAAACTTGGAGATAAATGTTAGATTCAAAAATTAATTTTTTTTTTCAAATTTTCAAAGGATTTTATCAAATCTTTTTGAATCACCAACTAGATCCTAAAAACTAGCAATCAATCCTGAAATACCAAAAACACTTTTTATTTAATCGAACATAAGATCAAAATACTATTTTTTTTCTGTTCTTGACTTGTTCTTCGTGATCAAAATGTGAATGTTTGCACATCTGAACTCACGCATGGTTTTTTTCAAGTATACAACCAAAAACAAAAAAAAAAACTTTTCAAATTTGAATCGATTATTAATTTTTTTAAACATCTGAGAACAAAATCAAAAGCTTTCAACATTAATTAAAGACTTCCGAAGAGAAAAAAAATATATTAAATTTATCAAAAAAAATTAGAATCGAAATTAAGAACAAGAACATGAATATGCCAATAAGTCGAAACCCAAACAAATTTGATACTTGACTAAACCCATACGAGATTCCTTTTTTTTTAAAAAACTAACGAATTAAAAATAATTCTTCAAACAAACAATAAAAAATTTCTTTCAATTAAAACACCCTCTTAAATCCCTTGATATCAAAACCGAGCCTTGAACAAGTTTCAATGGCTCTGATACCAATTGTAAGTCCCAAAATAACACGATATCAAGTAACACAACGGATTGGCGGAATCAAAACGTTGTGTGATTCAAGAAACAAGATGAAACAAAGATTAAGCTTTCTCTATTGCATACGGTTTCAATGGAACCGTCTGATACAAAGAGAATTCTTTGAGAAAACTAAACCGCTAACCTAACAAATGAACAAAATAAAACATTATATAGGTCCTATGCTAGGTTTGGCCCACATGGCCTAGCCCAAGCCCAACTGAGAACTAAGTAGTTCTTGGCCCAAACCCCTTAAATAACCGAGAACCCAAGTGTTCTCGGTCCTAAATAGTAAAACACCAATATGGATCACCAATCTTTATTTGATAGCGTCAGTCTAATTATTATAAACCCAACAGGTTAGCTCTCCTTTTGGGTGTTGTGGTGTTACTGTTCCCGAGTTTACTTGAGGAAAGAAAAGAAAGGAAAAGAACCGAGGAAAAGGAAAGGAAAAGAAACGAAAGGATGCATATCCTTTCCTTCTAAATCGGAAGGAAAACTAAACTAAAGGATTTGGCCTAGTTTTTCTTCCATTTCCTTTCTTTTCCTTCGTTAAATGAAACTCGGGAACACAACATGTTTTGCTTTCCTTTCTTTTCCTTCCTTAAAGTAAACTCAGGAACACAATAAAAAATTTCTTTCCTTTCTTTTCTCCCGTTAAGTTAACTCGGGAAGGCGGAAGGTCGAGGGTATCAATCCCAATCCCTTTCTCTGTTTCCTTTATTATTATTGAGAAATGGTTTGGTGTATGGACCCAGTCCGACCCGACTTTGCCCAGCAGAAAAAACGGACCACTATTTTTTTTATTAGTGTTATTATGAATCCAGCTTGTTTTGTTTGTATATGATCCAGCCCACGTGTATAGTCTGACCCAATGTTAATTGTTGTGGCCCAGTAATGCAATATCAATAGTCCACCGGTTTTCTTCATATGTATGAAGTTGCATAATTATGTAAGTTTGCATAATCAAGTAATTTGTGTTCGTATTTAGTTATTTTGTGTGTTATTATGGCACGGAGAATTTACCCCTCACCTGATGACATATGGCCCATCCGGTTGGCTTCATGTATCCGTTGCACCCGATGATATTAATGTACAATTGATGTTGAATCAAAAGGTCGCGACATATACCACTGGGTGAGGTGTATATTCTTCCGCCACACAATTACGCAGAAAGATTAAATTAGAGTGTCCTCTGATTATTTGTGGACATCTAATTTATTTTGCTCTCTTCTTGTCGGGTAAGGTACGGATTACTTAACCACTTGCTAAATAAACATTTTGTCATTTTGGCAACTTATCTGTTTTTCTTTACTATTTTGATTCCACATTAGTTACAATTTGGTGGGTTTTTTTTTAACGGCCAACAAAAAAATTCCATTAAACACCCAAGCTAGCGGGCTGCTAGCAAGTCGCCCATGTACAAATGTTACAATTTTTGTTCACCACCTAGATATATAAATACATAATCACTTAATAATTGACAAATCAAATCTTTGCCACCTATCCCAATCTAGATCTCCTTGTTACAATTTGGTGGTATGCTTTGTTTTTCTTATTATACAGACTTTTATATACATGTTTTAATTGTAATAATGAGTATTTGAATATATGACTTTGACTTGTATTTTGATTTGAATCTAGTGCTCGAGCAAGCCTCATATGGAGGAAGATACGAGGGTGTCATCAATGCATCAATGAAGTAATAATGGCTAAGTCATGCTTTTCTTTGATCACGACACGTCTTATAGGTTTTCCGTTGTTAAGCTTTTATAGTTTGAATAAATGTATTCAATAATGTCATTGAGGACGTTTTAATCATTTGATGTTTGTATTTAGGGGCTGTTTGGCAGCTTCTTCAAATTCCATTAAGAGGTTACCTTTGAAGCACTGAGCGTTAAGTGTGTTTGGTTCACCATAATGACACAGTTGAATCATGCATCAAGCCTCTTACTTATTAAGTTTTAAAATAATGCTAAATGAAAATTTTACACTTTTATCCTTTTACTAGTGTTCATAGCCACATTTGGTCATTCACGCGTCACATCCTCTACGGCTCTACCCACGACCAACTACCACCACATAGGCGTGCTCTAACTAGCTCAGCACTTACTAGTTCAAAGTCTCTTACTCAACCAGTCCTTTTACTGGTTTAACAGTTCTTGGCGCAGAGGTTACCAAACAAGCCCTTAATCATGTAGTTATGCATTTTGTGTTGATTTATAATAAAGATGAAACATCCTGTCGTGGGTAATAAAACTATGTTAGACTTCTATGTAAATGTTTTAATTGTAATTATGAGTAGTATTTGAATGTATGACTTTGACTTGTATTTTGTTTTGACTCTAGTGCTCCATCAAGCATCATATGGTGGATGCTACAAGCGTGTCATCAAAGCAACATTGCATGAATTGGCTAAGTCATGCTTTTCTTTGAGCATAACACGTTTTCTAGGTTTATCGTTGGTGGTAAATATTGCAAAATAAAAAATTTGTATGTGTGTAGTTTGAATAGAGCTATTAAATAATGTCATTAGGCAGTTTGTAGTCATTTAAGATGCATTTCTTGTTTGTTTATGTAAAGATGACACATCACCAATTTGGGATAGTTGTTAAATATTTTTTTTTAACTACCAACAAATCAATCCGGATTATGAAGTACCCACTAAACAAAGGATTACTCTGAGACTAACTCGGGTCCACCAATAATTTCACATCAGTTCCTGTATAGTTTTTAAATATAATTGTTATATATCTACTCAATTTAGATAGTCCGTTATATACAAGGACATCCATCACCCTACACATTTGTTCTGCGGCAGCATGGCTCAATGAAGTAAGATCAGGATCTGGGGCAAAGCTTGGTTCTCGAATCAAGGGGGCAGACTCAATTTTTTTCGATCGGTAGTGGCAAATCGGTGGGGGCTGGACTCAGCCCGGACTCAATTTACCTACGAAAATCGCAAATTTCCACTACTGCGCCAAAAAACAGGGGGGCCTGGGCCACCCCTGTCCCTAAGAATCCTTCGCCTTTGATCGGGATCTTTGTGATCTCCGGTGCGATCCCAAGAGAGATCGGCTTTTAACAACAGTGAGCCTTCATGCTAGTGGATTTTCCCTACAACTGGAGATAACTTGGGGCACTTATGGGCTCTGTGCCTCCGTATTGCTTGGTTGAGCCAATTGACGGTGTGATTTTGTCATTGGATCACCCGTACAGAGTACCTAGGCAATTTTATATTTGTTGTGTGTTAAAAAAAGGGCATGTGTTGACGTCAATACGCAAAGCTTTCTAAAATAAGTATATACAACTCCATTAAAGGATATATATTACTGAAATTGCCCATGAATTGTAATTTATCATTTCAATTCACTTTTTGATTAAATACTCTGTCTCTTCTAAGGCTAACAATTTCAACCATAAATATATCAACACGATACGAAAAAACACAGTCTAAACAAGTTTTTTTGTTTTTACTTAACATGCTTCATGTTATAAATAAATATATCAACACGATACGAAAAAACACAGTCTAAACAAGTTTTTTTGTTTTTACTTAACATGCTTCATGTTATAAAGAGGTGGACACATTTATAACACGACAACTTTTTTGTCTAAACAGGTTAAAAGACATGTTATCAACTTGTTAGTGACGTGTTTTTATTTGTAATATAATGTATCTTATGTTTTGACCTCTATGGATTTTTTCTATTGCTAAGGATTAATAGGTTAAGGATTTTAAATTGCTAAGAATTAATATGTTAAGGATTATTATGTTGAAGGATTATGAACTTTTGGCAATTCGTGTTTCACTATAGGGGTTCCTAAATGTGCGATATTTCTCATATCCTTAAACAAGTTTTTTTAACAGGTCATTTTAGAGATGTCAATCGTGTTGGGTTGATAAGTTGGTGGGTTGACGGATCGAGAGTTGGTGTGTCAAAATGTGCAACCTGAACCATATTATTATTTGTGTCAAAGATTTCAACCCTAACCCGCACAGACATTAATTCAGGTCAACCTGAACACGAGTCATTCGAACCTAACCCGCACACACATATTAACGACTTATAAGTGAGTTGTTGGATTATAATCAGATTATCGATAACGTGTTTATTGGTGAGTAATATATGACAGGTAAATAATATGGTGTGTCAAAACTAACATTATTATGAGTAAACCGAAAAACAAAGATATGAAAGTTTTTTTTTTCCTAAATACTTAAGCATGTTAACGGGACTGCCGGAACCCGACACCTTTTTTAAAGGGTCTTGAAAATTCACCCAAACCTGTTTTTGTTTTGGGTCGGTTTCGGTCGGGTTTTGGGTTGTATCAAAAATTGTCGCCCCTAGGTCATTTCATGTTGACCTGCTTCTAAACAGGACGTGTTCATGTTTGGAAAAAAAAAAGACACAATAAGTTATCATGTCGTATTCATATCTAGCATCTTATGTCATTATGTCTTATCGTGTCGTGTCTGATTTGTAATGTGAACCCTATTCTCTCTACCTTAACAAATTGGATTCAATTACTTCTAGGCCAGGCATGTTGCAGACTCAACTAGGGCTGTAAACAAACCAAACGTTTGACAAACAGTTTGTGAACTGTTCGGTGGGAAGTTTGTTTGTGTTCGTTCGTTTAATAAATGAACGAACACAGACAAAAAATTCCGTTCGTTTAGCTAAGCGAACGAACATGAACAGAGGTCGTGTTCGTTCGTTTATGTTCGTGAACGTTCGGTAACGTGTTCGTGTATGTTTGTTTTTTGTTCGATAGTTCATTAGGGTTTTTAATTTTTATATTTAATTTAAGTATTTCAATTTTTCCAGTGGTAGATTATTTAACATATATTAGTGTATCACATGTTAATATTACTTTAACTATTTTGATTGACTGTTATTTTTTGTGGATTAAACGAGGATTTCAAGTTTAATATGATACCTCTGTGTTTTTATAAGACATTATGTGATCAAGATTATGTCACGTATATTTGGGTAATTTGATTAGTATACTCTGGGCGGACAATTTTAACGATGAAAAATGCGAATTGTCATAATTTAATGTGCTAGTTTGTGCTCGATTTTGTTCAATAATGCGTATTTGTGTTCGTTTACATTAATTTGTGTTTGTTTGTGTTTGTTTTTGGCCGACACCTAAATTTAGCAAATAAATACAAGCGAACACGAACAAAAATCTCGTTCGGTAAGTGTTCATGAACAGTTCGTGAACACTTTATTTTCTTAACAAACGAACACGAACAAAATATCTCGTTCGGTAAGTGTTCGTAAACAGTTCGCAAACACGTTAATTCCTTAACAAACGAACACGAACAAGGCATTGTTCGTTTGGTTCGTTTATAGCCCTAGACTCAACAATCACTTAAGTAATGGATGAAATTTAATAAACTGGGTGGTGTAAATGAATTGAGTTTTTTTTTTCATTTGTAATTTGATTAAGTAATGGATGTAATTTAATAAATTGGGTGGTGTAAGAATTGAGTTATTATTCATTTGTAATTTGATTTGGTACATAATATTGTCATTTGAAAGAAGAATTGAAGGGTTGGGGTTTGTTAAAAATAAAAGGGGAAATGTATTTAATACTTTTAACTATCGCCTATTGGCGGATATCATTCCGAACTTTCACTTTGGTCAATAGCACTCCCAACTTTCAACTTATTTTCTTCCATCACCTCCAAACTAACGGAGGTCTAACCTGGTTAGTCTTCGTGGCCAAAATTTAAAAACCAAAACTTTGGGACATTTTTGAAACTTATTATTATTATTATTATTATTATTATAGACAAATTAAAAAATTATTATTATTATTTTTAAAATTTTATAAATCAACCCACCCCCCCCCCCTTCCCCTTCTGTTGTTGACAGACAGCACCCCCCCCCCCCCCACCACCACCACCACCACACTTTCGACAAACACTCCCCACCACCTTCCACCACCGCACCAAAGACCACCACTGCACCACCCACCACCCCAACCACCAACAAAACCCATACATCCTTCTGCCACCATCACCGGGTATCTCCACCACTATCACCGCCACAAAACCCCAAATTCAAACAAACCCCCCTTTCTCTCTCTAAACCACCGTCCAACCATCACCAAACTTCATCTCCCTTTAATTGTTGTTATAATTGCTGCTATGAAGAAAGGGTTCACGTTTCTGTGTTAGGGTTCCCGTTTCTGGTTGTTAGGGGACGTTTCTATGAAGGCTTAGGTGTTGAAGGTTATGACGACTGGTTCAACATTCAAGAAAACAGTCACGTTTCTGTGTTAGGGTTCATGTTTCTGGAAGGGATGACGACGGCAGCTGTGACAACAGTAAACAAACCAGGTCAAAATCCGTACATATTCATTTATTACTTCCATACTATGTGCATGTTTAGACATTTTACATACATATACCCCCCACCCCCCCCCCCCCAAGTCTAGTGAAGCAAGAGTTAATCAGAAAACTCAACATGGAACATGTGTTTAGTCATACAACACCCGAACAATCACTAAACGAGCATTCAAAGAGGTTACTATACCCTAACACAAATAGCAAACCCTTAACACATGTAAGCATTCAACAAGCAAATAGCTTATGATCTACAAAATACATGTTGATGTCATCATCAAGTCATTAAAACACATCATGTGATGATACGAACTCGTTCAACACTCACTTGCTTACAATTATATATGTACTTAGTTAATGGAACCTTCCTCTACAACTAATCACCACATCTATGGCATGTCCATTTCCTTTCCTTTCCTAGACTCCATTTCTCACGGCCAAAAGACCAAGATTTTGTTGATAGTGACACTAGCCGAACAAACAAGGACAAGCAACCTATCCCATGATAATGACTTAACATACTACCACTTAAAGACAAATTGCAAATCTTTCTTCCCTTGGTACCCATCGGCCGAAAACAAGCCCCTCACAAGTCACTATCACTTGACAACCATGCTAGTTATACCAACAAAGGCCTAATCTATCTCCACCATCCTTGTTAACCCTTGATTCTATGCCAAAAAATGTCTTGATTGTGCCTATAACTAGCGGCCGAATCGGACAAACATTCACACTTCATGCCTTACATAATCAATACACTAATATAGTAGTAAGACAAAAGGCACTTAACCTCATAGTTAGGCATGACAACCTTCCCCTTTTGGATGATGTATAATCGGCCAACACCTCATGAGAGGGACTAGATATGAAGTCTACCATACATCACTAACACCTAGAGTCAATCACCTTTCTTGTCCCATACACTCGGCCGAAATATGACAAAGGAGAAAGCCCATGCATATTTGTCAACTTACACTAGATTAGGAAAGAAAACAAACCTCCATCTAATTCCCATGCAAGTCAACTAACCCTATATATCCCTACCCAACCAAAATCGGCCAACAACAAGGAAGGAAGCATGAGAACTCAAGTTTCTATCTTTCACAAAATGGTGATTAAAAACCTTAAGCTATTCATTAACCAAGGAGCCTACACTTTCCTCTCTTGTGTTTGTGCTCACTCAATTGACCCCTTATATAAAGAGGGCCTCACATCATTCACAATTGCCACAACATAAGTCACTACACTCCTCTCAAAACTTTCGGACCATCTCTAACCTTAGCCGAGACTTGGAAGCTCTCAAGAAGCTTGGGGAAGGATAAGAGGCTATCTAGCATCAACCATCCTTGGTAAGACCCATAAGACTCTAAATTTTGCTCTCATCGATCTCATTTAGTCTACCCGTCCCCATTTCGATCCTTGTTTTCATTCAATCAAGCACTCACATAAGGTTATACACATTGTTTTATTTATAATCATTTAACTAGCTAATGATCACATTTTTGGTAAATAACAATCGGCACTTATGTTACCTTCATAACTTGAAAAAAGTTTACATAAATCATCAACTAATGGATCGGGTTTTGTAATTCAAAGACACTCGAATGATGTTCAAAGATAAAGGTTTGACATGAATAGATTTGGATCCGATTTACACCATTAATACACTTAAACACACTACCATAGCTTTGAGTAATGCCTAATCGGCTTTAATTAACTCATTTTGATCCATGTACGATCAAATAGAAGGCCTACACCATGCTATTGTTTCGGCTACAAAGCTCTAACACGTGTTTATAAGAGCGAAACATGTGTTTAATGTAATTTGATATAAAAGGGCCTAAACCTATGTTAACCCCACATTTTATTACAAACTAGCCACACATGTTAAGTTAGGTTCAAATCTATAACTCATGTTTAACATAAGGGACCCATGTTGCAAAACACCCGGGGTTCCAAAACAATATATTCCCACAAGTACATTTAGGATCGTCATATACACGGAAATCAAGTCCTACGAATGACGGGTGAACAAAATGATTAAATACACGATAAAGATCTACAATTACCGTGCTCTTAATAATCCTAGGGCAACATGTGTTCGGGACATAGCTATCTCATATTGTCGGCTTCACTAGACCAACGCATAACACTATCAGGTGAGTTTTACGGCCCCATTTTACTATTTTCTATTTCGGAGGATAAACATGCTTCATTTCAAGTGTCATTTACAAGTGTGTGTACATTCTATCATGACTGCCATGTGGAACATGAGACATATTGGTTCATGAGCTCATTAGTCCTCGTACAACGTTTACTGTAACCATTAGCTATCAAAAGCCATGGAACAGGCTGAGCATCTATTTGGGTTGACACCCCCACTCTTGGTTAATCGCTCTAACCGGTTACATACAAAAGAGTGTTAGTATGCTATTATAAATACATTGTCTTTAGTGTACAATGCGCGAGGCACAACAGTCAGAGGTTTTGGTTATGGGACTCATGGTTTGACATTTATCGTTCGCTTTTAGCTAGCTTATGATTGGTCATACACAAATTTACACATTTGTTTTAGTTGTTACATTCAAACCCGTGAACTCACCAACATTATTGTTGACAAAACTCGTTATGCATGTTTTTCAGGTAACTAATGGAGGGCCACAGAGATTTGAGGGAGGGGTTCGAGCATGCACTACGTGGTATCACTTTGATGGGTTTTTTCAACTTTACGATGTTTGATTTCAAATTCACGGAGTACTAGACAATATCTCCCTTTTGTAAAGCTTGTAATGTTTTGATATCGTTTTAAATAAATTTTATGACAATATCCATCATTTATGGTGGTACTATTTTAATAAATGTGTGTTGCTTGATGAACCTTGTGCTTGAAAACCTTTCGATAGTTGTATCCCGTGTTTCCGCCTTGGCGGGGTGTGACAGAGGCGGGCTGGATATATTCGATGGAGAGGTGGGTTGGTGGTAATTAATTGTGTTAGGGTTTGGTTCAGGGAAGGAATGACGACTCAAGTGTGAGTAACTAATTGTGTTAGGGTTGGTTGTTGGTGGCGGTTGTTGGGGATGACGCTGAGGCACTGGTTATTGGTGGCGTTGTTGTGGGGGTGGTCTGGGCCCTGTAACTAGAATAAGAAGAAGG
>JAUTDX010002921.1:0-42884 GCA_030844895.1 Ambrosia x helenae
TGCTGGTGAGTTCACAGGTTTTTTTCATAAATGAGTTTTTCTATGTTCCAAAGAACATATCCGTTACTACTAGGTTATAAGAACGTTAGCTAGACGTTTAGTGGTTTTTACTACTACGGTTGGGAACCCATTACTAAACATGTACCAAACGATGAACAGCCCAGCCGACTGGGCTACCGATGCCTCGGTAACCCGATAGTTAGAGACAATATGCACCCGCCCGGCATCCCCGCCGTCGAGTGGGGTTTGTGAGGGCCCAATAGATCTATCCACATTTCCCTCGTTGTGCTTCCCGCGCATTCATGGTTCCCCCTGGGACTTTCCGAAAAGACAGTATAGTAACATAAAGTAACCATAGTATAACATGACCTTTTAATAAATAAGTAAGTAGCATGTTTCTCCCCCTGGAAAATAAAACAGTAAAAGCGGGGCTGTGACACTCACCTTAGGTTGCGTTACTGAAAATAGTTAAGTAGTTATGCTATGACAGCCCCAAATAGCGGACGACCTTATCATAAGATATGTATAAGTATCCGGACTAATAACCCGCAGGTTAACTAGTCCCCGAATGTCCAGACCATAACCATAGACACTTGAAAACACTTTTGACTGATAAACCGACCGTGCCATACAAGACTCGACATCCCATTGGTGACCCGACATTCCATGTGTTAGCTAAATGCAAAGTATCATGCAACATATGAAGTTAAACACTTAGCACGCGCAAGAGTTCACCTAGTCTAGCATAACGCCTATTTAAAGTACAATTAAGTCCGAACACGTGTTACCAAGTCATATAGCATGTCCCGTTCCTATCATGTTCCTAGATGTCAAATCATGCTTCGGGATGCCAAAATACGCTTAAAACAGCAGTACACGCGATTAGGAATTTAGCATGCAATTAGGAAAAGTCAACTGGTGAGTAGGCTTGGTCAACAGGCGATTAGGGACCTAATCGCCTGACTTTCAGGCGATTAGGGGCCTAATCGCCCCCTGCATCAGCCGATTAGGATTCCTAATCGCCTGTTGCAGCTGTGCAACGATTTTCGCGCGTTTAACCCTCCAAATCAGATCCGAAAACATGCAAAACACACCAATATCAAACCTAAACCATTTACCAACCCATTCCAAGCAAAAACCCCCAATTTATCACTGATCTAACATCCTTTATGCAATTATTTCCAAAAATGGCAAAGTACTAGATTTCACCAACTAACCTTATCTTTCCTTAAATGGAAACAATCAGATTTCATCTCCTACAAGTTTGCAAATCAAACATTTCTCTGTTTAACACTTCCCTAGTGTAAATCCTAACAACATTCCATCAATTATCATACCATAATCATCCTAGATCTTCAAGAACCATCCAAATGGGTCAAAATACACATTTTCATCAAAACACAACAACAATAGCTCAAACTCTTAGATAATCATCCTAATAAACCTCTACATAACAGAAGTACAACCATTTCATGGAAACATTCATGTTATAATCACCAAGAAGATCAACATATGCATGTAACTTCACATATAGCAAGTATTATGGTGTAGACTTGTTTTAGAACTCTTTTCAAAGGGTTTAAAGACACAAACTTAGCAAAACAAGGTCTGGACTTTTGGGGAACCAAAACAACAACTTTACAAAGGTTAGAGATGAAGAAACACACCTTGGATTTTATCAAAGAAAGGTTTGTAAGCTTGGAAATGGTGATTTTTGTAGCAAAACAAGTTCCAGAGGTGTTCTAGGGTGTGTGGGTGGCTTAGGATCAGTTAGGGTTGCACTAAGGGTGTTTGGGGAGTTAAGGGTTCTATTTATAGGTGTTTTGACCCGTTCACAGCAGTGCAGGCGATTAGCAGTCTTCTTAGCAGGCGATTAGGGGCCTAATCGCCCTAAGCCCTCCCAATCGCCTATAGACAGGCGATTAGGCAATCTTCTGATTCCTAATCGCCTGTAACACATTTGTCTGGGTTTTCGGCGCGTTAAACACTATTTTAAACAATATAAACACGCATTAACATACCAACAAGTCACGTAATGATTATAAACACATAATGCATGATAACTAACACATTTACATCCGTTCACCAATTCCCGGGACTCAAGACTTGCGTGTGTGCGTTAAACCGGTGATTCCACGAATCACCAATCCTTGTACACATGGTTATGGACCGACTCCCGATGATCCCGGGATCACCGTAACGACTCCGATGATTCCCTAGAATCATCATAACGACTCGACTGATCTAGTTAAGTATGTAATAAGTATGACTCGCTAAGGTAGACTTACTAGTTTAGTCAACGTTACTAACCTGAGTTTGCGGGTGTCACATCATCCCCCTGTTGAAAGAATTTTCGTCCCGAAAATTGCCAAGGCCAAAAGGAAGAGACGAAGAGAAGAAAAATTTTCCGGTTGCCACACATCCCCCTGTTGAAAGGAATCTCGACCCGAGATTCATGCATTCAGTTTCAGCAGAGACATGTCTTGATTCGAAAGCGCGCTTAGGAATAAATGAGGATACTTAGCTTTCATTTGATCCTCTCGTTCCCACGTGAACTCCGGTCCACGGTTTGAGTTCCAGCGAACTTTAACAATGCGGATCTTACTACGACGAAGGCTACGGATCTTATAATCGAGAATCTCAACCGGTTCTTCCACAATACGCAACGGTCATCCACCTTGATCTCTTCGAGAGGAACAACCAAAGATTCATCCGCCAGACACTTCTTGAGGTTAGAGACATGGAAGACGTCATGAACGTTACTGAGTTCGGCTGGCAGATCAAGCCTATATGCTACCGGTCCAATCCGTTCCAGAATTGCGAACGGTCCCACATAACGAGGATTCAGTTTGCCACGTTTCCCAAACGTATAACGCCCTTCCACGGAGACACCTTCAATAAAACCCTGTCGCCAACCTCAAATTCTAAAGGTTTGCGACGACGATCGGCATAGCTCTTTGACGATCCGAGCTGCTGCCATACGGTTGCGAATCTGTACGATCTTTTCGGAAGTCTCGTACACAAGTTCCGGGCCAGTGAGTTGGCTCTCACCCACCTCAGCCCAGCAAAGAGGAGACCGGCATTTCCGTCCATAAAGAGCCTCGAACGGAGCCGCCTTGATACTAGAGTGGTAGCTATTGTTGTAGGAGAATTCCACCAGCGGTAGATGACTCTCCCACCCCTTGCCAAAGTCCATCACACATGCCCGAAGCATGTCCTCTAGCGTTTGAATCGTCCGCTCGCTTTGACCGTCAGTTTGCGGATGATAAGCCGTGCTCATATCTAGCTGCGTACCCAGAGCCTTCTGCAATTTTCTCCAGAAATTGGAGGCGAACCGAGTGTCACGGTCAGAAATAATGGAGACGGGCACCCCGTGCCGAGAAACCACTTCCTTAAGGTATAAACGAGCCAAACGCTCGAGGCTGTCAGTATCGATTGCGAGGAGTATCGTCAGTGATTGCGAGGAATGCGCAGACTTTGTCAACCTGTCTATATCGACCCAGATCATGTTACAACCACTGGGCGACTTCGGGAGTTTGGTCACAAAGTCCATTGTAATCCGTTCCCACTTCCACTCGGGAATTTCAGGCTGTTGCAGAAGGCCGGACGGCTTCTGATATTCAACCTTGACCTTTAGCACAGGTCAAGCACTTGCTTACATAGGAAGCCACATCCGCCTTCATGTTCGGCCACCAATAGAGTATCTTTAAGTCTTGATACATCTTATCGGAGCCAGGGTGAATAGAGTACCGAGACTTGTGAGCCTCGTCAAGAACGAGCTCCCGCAAGCCCCGAATAGCGGAACCCAAACACGTTCGGCGAAATAATGTAGGCCATCAGACCTGAGCTCAAGGTGTCTATCAGCACCATGCATGGTTTCAGCCTTAAGGTTTTCCTCCTTCAAGGCTTCTTGCTGCGCCGAACGAATTTGGTCAGGTAAACCAGAGTGGATAGTGAGCTGAAGAGCTCGAACACGACGAGGTTTAGCGGATTCCTTCCTGCTCAAGGCGTCTGCGACAACATTCGCCTTGCCAGGATGGTATTTAATGGCGCACTCGTAGTCGTAAGAAGCTCGACCCAGCGACGCTGTCGAATGTTCAATACCTTCTGATCAAAGATATGCTGGAGGCTTGTGATCGGTATAAATGGTGCACTTGGTACCGTACAAGTAGTGCCTCCAGATCTTCAAAGCAAAGACCACTGCACCCAATTCTAAGTCATGGGTGGGGTAGTTCTTCTCATGGACCTTAAGCTGACGAGAAGCATAGGCAATGACCTTCCCGCGCTGCATCAACACGCAACCAAGGCCCTGGATGGAAGCATCACAGTAAACCTCAAAATCGTCCGTGCCTTCAGGCAAGGACAAGATAGGAGCAGAACAGAGTTTAGCCTTTAGCAGCTGGAGGCTGACTCTTGCGAATCACCCCAGTTGAACTTCTTGTCCTTCTGGGTAAGCGAGGTGAGGGGTTGTGCGATCTTCGAAAATCCCCCGATAAAACGACGATAGTAACCTGCGAGACCCAGGAATTGCCGCACCTCAGTTGGCGTCTTCGGTGCTTCCCAGTCCTTGATAGCTTCTATCTTAGCCGGATCAACATGTATTCCCTCAGCATTAACCACATGGCCAAGGAATTGAACTTCACGCAACCAGAAGCTGCACTTAGAGAACTTGGCATACAACTGTTCTTGCCTCAAGAGTTCCAAGACAAGACGCAAGTGTTCCGGTGGTCCACTTCGTTCTTGGAATAGACTAGAATATCGTCGATGAAGACAATCACGAATTTGTCAAGATACGGCTTACAAACACGGTTCATCAAATCCATAAAGATGGCTGGCGCGTTGGGTGAGACCAAAAGGCATGACCAAGAATTCAAAATGGCCATAACGAGTTCGAAAAGCGGTCTTCGGAATATCGGCTTCTTGGACTCTCAACTGATGGTACCCCAATCTCAAGTCGATCTTCGAGTAGAAACTAGAACCCTGAAGTTGGTCAAATAAATCATCGATGCGAGGAAGAGGGTAGCGGTTCTTGATGGTAACCTTGTTCATCTCACGGTAATCGATACACATACGTAGGCTTCCGTCCTTCTTCTTGACAAACAAAACAGGGCTCCCCACGGGGATGAACTAGGTCGGATGAAGCCTTTCTCCAACAGTTCCTGCAACTGGTTAGACAATTCCTGCATCTCAGGAGGTGCAAGACGATACGGGGCTCGAGCAATAGGGGCCGCACCTGGAGCAAGTTCAATTGAATTCGACTTGGCGGTAGGGCGGAAGGCCTGGTAGTTCTTCAGGAAATACGTCGGGAAAATCGCAAACAACAGGGATATCTTCAATCTTCTTCTCTTCCTCGGACGAAACCGAAACAAGCGCCAGAATGGCAGAATACCCCTTACGAAGATACTTATAAGCCTTCATGCACGAAATGATACTCAAAGGGATCCCGCTCTTCTCACCGTGCACCAACAGAAACTCACCATCGGGAAGACGAAGTCGAATGACTTTATCAAAACAGACGATCTCAGCATGATGCAAGGACAACCAATCCATACCCACAACGACATCAAAGCTACCCAAAGATACCGGCATAAGATCAATAGGAAAAGAAAACCCGACAACTCAAGGTGACACCCCCTAAGGACATGTGTCGCTTCGACTTTCTTACCATCAGCCAATTCTATCAAGTACTTAGCCTCTAAAGGTGTAGGTACCCTATCAAGCAATTGACTAAATCCAAGAGATATAAAACTCTTGTCGGCACCAGAGTCGAATAAAACTGTAGCATAGCGATTATCAAGAAGAAACGTTCGGTAACAGTGTCAGGATCCTGTCGAGCCCCGCTCGAACCAATCACAAAGGCGCGAGCATTTCTGCCTCCGCCCCCGTTGTTTCCATTACCCGACCCATTCTTCCCTTCCTCGCCCTGCTTCAATTTGGGGCATTCCCGCTTGTAGTGACCAAGCTCACCACAGTTATAGCACCCTTGCTTCCCTGGTTTCCCTGGGGAGCAGCAGTCTGAGGAGTTGGGGTAGGTGTAGCAGGTGCATTACGATTACCGTGAAGGTTAACCTTACATCCTTTCGCCTGATGCCAGGCTTATGCATCGGTGACAACGGTTCCTATCCTCACAGCGACCACTGTGGTGGAAACCACACCGGTCGCATTTTGATTGTTTCCCAACATAAACCCCCGGTTTTTGCTCAGACGACGATCCCCCAACATCAAACCTCTTCACCTGCTGAGGTGGAGCTGAGCTCGAGCCTTTACTCGCACCTTCCCACTTTCGCTTGTTGCTCTCAGGAGCCTTACAGTAGCGCCTCGGGGAGGCAAGACTCCTTCAGTCACTTTCATGTTCGTCCGCCTGTGAGCCGACCGAACCACTTCAGAATAAACAGTGAGGCTGCCCGCAGCCACCACCTGCAACCTCCGGCACTAACCCAGCAATATAGTGCTCAATCCGTCGGTATTCTGGGTGTGTTGCAAATCTCGGGCACAACACCGCTAGCTCGTTGTGCCTAGCCGTATACGCTTCAATTTCGGACCCCACCATCTTATGAGTCCAGACCTCATGCTCAAGCTTCTGGATTCATCCCTCGGGCAGTACTCGTTTTTCAAGAGTTGCACGAATTCTGTCCAAGGCATCGCATGGGCTTCCTCGATGCCCATGGTCTATTTGGTGGAGTTCCACCAAGACAAGGCTTGACCTTCAAAGGTCGCAGCAGCATACTTTACCCGGTCACCCGCCGAGCAATTGCACATCGAGAACACAGACTCAACCTTCTCCAGCCATCGGAGCAGTCCCACTGCCCCTTCAGTCCCACCGAAGTTGTGAGGTTTGCAATCCATGAACTTCTTGTAGGAGCACTGAGTTGGAGGGGGATTGACAGCACCCCCACCTGGAACAGACACACAGGTAAGGCAAGAAGAGGTACGGTATCCAAAACAAGATAGAATAGGTGGAGATCAACTTACCACCCATAGCAGCGAGAGCAGCTTGGAATGCAGCTAGAGCTACGTTCGTTTGCTGCTGCAACAGGTTGTCCAACTCTTCTTGGGTCATGTTAACGTTTCCTCGGCCACCGCCGCCACCACGGCCGCCACCACGGCCGCCTCTGGTTCCCCCACGAGCTCCCGACATCTTCTGTCACAACAAGAAACAAAAGACTTAGGTTTGCTCGTGGTATAACCCATTAAGAATTTAATAAACTAGACTGGGTCGGCTCGGGTCCATCCGTCCAAACACAAAGTCCACCAGGATCCCATGCATTCCAGTTTATGATCTCGTGTGCACCCGACATGATAAACTGTTCTGCATGGTCCTCCACGTGTACTTTCTGCCTGAAGTTCAAGTCACCTAGCGCTAACACACAATCATGGTATTATTACAAGTATAAGGTAATAGGCATAGGACGAGCGCGTCTATTGGGGCATAGAAGGGAGATGTCCGAATCCTTGGACAGATCTCGAGAGTATGCCGAAGCCACCCCAATGTACGCCGCCGCCAAGAAAGTACAACGGTAGTTCGTTCACCGTCGAATCAAGATAAGAATGGAATAAGGAGTAGAAGATGACGAAAAGCAAACAGGTGATGTAGCGTAGAAGATGATGACACCGACACCCAGACAAGTTATAACGTTACCCATATGTTAAGACTCGACTATTTGTGACCGTCTAGTGTGTGCGACTCGGCTATAGACTAGACCCTACATGCAGTCTCAGTTTACTATAACCGTTGGCTCTGATACCAATCTGTCACACCCTCAATTTCCACGTGCGGGGTTTTACCGCGAGGCTCGTGACACACCAGGATCTCAGTCAACGATTACAACAAACATTCAACAAACATGCATTCATATATATATATATATAACCAAAATATCATGCTTTGAGCCGTAAACCAGCAGCGGAAGCATTTCTTGTTTACAACCAAAAGACATATTAAAGTTTACAAAACATTGTTTAATACGTTTCAAAATACTAGACGCTGTGCATGACTCCGTGCGCCTAGTCCATTGACTGCTACCTTAGCGACCTGAGAAAACATGCCAAAGAAAGTCAACATATAATGCTGGTGAGTTCACAGGTTTTCTTTCATAAATGAGTTTTATAAGTTCCAAAGATCATATCCGTTACTACTAGGTTATAAGAACGTTAGCTAGACGTTTAGTGGTTTTTACTACTACGGTTGGGAACCCATTACTAAACATGTACCAAACGATGAATAGCCCAGACGACTGGGCTACCGAAGATAGTTAGAGACAATATGCACCCGCCCGGCATCCCCGCCGTCGAGTGGAGTTTGTGAGGCCCAATAGATCTATCCACATTTCCCTCGTTGTGCTTCCCGCACATTCATGGTTTCCCCATGGGACTTTCCGAAAAGACCGTATAGTAACATAAAGTAACCATAGTATAACATGACCTTTAATAAATAAGTAAGTAGCATGTTTCTCCCCCTGGAAATAAAACAGTAAAAGTGGGGCTGTGACACTCACCTTAGGTTGCGTTACTTGAAAATAGTTAAGTAGTTATGTTATGACAGCCCCAAATAGCGGCGACCTATCATAAGATATGTATAAGTATCCGACTAATAATCCGCAGGTTAACTAGTCCCCGAATGTCCAGACCATAACCATAGACGCTTGAAAACACTTTTGAATGACGAACCGACCGTGCCATACAAGACTCGACATCCCATTGGTGACCCGACATTCCATGTGTTAGCAAATGCAAAGTATCATGCAACATATGAAGTTAAACACTTAGCACGCGCAAGAGTTCACCTAGTCTAGCATAACGCCTATTTAAATTACAATTGAGTCCGAACACGTGTTACCAAGTCATATAGCATGTCCCGGGGTTCCTATCATGTTCCTAGATGTCAAATCATGCTTCGGGATGCCAAAATACGCTTAAAACAGCAGTGCACGCGATTAGGAATTTAGCATGCAATTAGGAAAAGTCAACTGGTGAGTAAGCTTGGTCAACAGGCGATTAGGGGCCTAATCGCCCCCTAACACTCCTAATCGCCCCCTGCATCAGGCGATTAGGATTCCTAATCGCCTGTTGCAGCTGTGCAACAGATTTTCGCGCGTTTAACCCTCCAAATCAGATCCGAAACATGCAAAAACACCCAATATCAAACCTAAACCATTTACCAACCCATTCCAAGCAAAAACCCCCAATTTATCACTGATCTAACATCCTTTATGCAATTATTTCCAAAAATGGCAAAGTACTAGGTTTCACCAACTAACCTTATCTTTCCTTAAATGGAAACAATCAGATTTCATCTCCTACAAGTTTGCAAATCAACATTTCTCTGTTTTAACACTTCCCTAGTGTAAATCCTAACAACATTCCATCATTAATCATACCACAATCATCCTAGATCTTTAATAATCATCCAAATGGGTCAAAATACACATTTTCATCAAAACACAACAACAATAGCTCAAACTCTTAGATAATCATCCTAATAACTTCTACATAACAGAAGTACAACCATTTCATGGAAACATTCATGTTATAATCACCAAGAAGATCAACATATGCATGTAAACTTCACATATAGCAAGTATTATGGTGTAGACTTGTTTTAGAACTCTTTTCAAAGGGTTTTAAAGACACAAACTTAGCAAAACAAGGTCTGGACTTTTGGGGAACCAAAAAAAACAACTTTACAAAGGTTAGAGATGAAGAACACACCTTGGATTTTATCAAAGAAAGGTGTGTAAGCTTGGAAATGGTGATTTTTGTAGCAAAGCAAGTTCTAGAGGTGTTCTAGGGTGTGTGGGTGGCTTAGGATCAGTTAGGGTTGCTCTAAGGGTGTTTGGGGAGTTAAGGGTTCTATTTATAGGTGTTTTGACCCGTTCACAGCAGTGCAGGCGATTAGCAGTCCTTAGCAGGCGATTAGGGGCCTAATCGCCTGACACTTCAGGCGATTAGGGGCCTAATCGCCCCCTAAGCCCTCCCAATCGCCTATAGACAGGCGATTAGGCAATCCTCTGATTCCTAATCGCCTGTAACACATTTGTCTGGGTTTTCGGCGCGTTAAACACTATTTTAACACATATAAACACGCATTAACATACCAACAAGTCACGTAATGATTATAAACACATAATGCATGATAACTAACACATTTACATCCGTTCACCAATTCCCGGACTCAAGACTTGCGTGTGTGCGTTAAACCCGGTGATTCCACGAATCACCAATCCTTGTACACATGGTTATGGACCGACTCCCGATGATTCCCTAGAATCCTTCATAACGACTCGACTGATCTAGTTAAGTATGTAATAGGTATGACTCGCTAAGGTAGACTTACTAGTTTAGTCAACGTTACTAACCTGAGTTTGCCGGGTGTCACAACTGTAAGCATCCGTTAACATGGAAAACCTATTATACATCCTAAATGATGACGTTTATACACATTTCCATGCCAAATATTCTGATTTACATCAGACCTAAAAAGGGTCACTATAACGCTTAAAACTTGGTAAAAAGTGCGATTTTTGGGACTATTTTGCAAAGACGCCTAAGTTTTATGTTAGGACATTTATGTACACTTTAACATGTCTTATTTACCCTCAAAATAATGTCCAAAACCCTGCTCAAAACCTGTTTTGCATCAGATTCAAAAATAAGAGTTTATCATACAAAACCCACTAAAATGATGTACATTTTGGCACGTTTGCAAACACAAACAAGCCTTCATGTTAGGACTTTTATAGTCACATAATCACCTAAGTTTTTCTTCAAAATTAACTATTATTTTCTGTTTTGACACTAACCCATGGAACAACATAAATAATCCACAAATCAAGCAACACTCGTCATCATACTCATCATCTAAGACACATACTCATCATCTAAGACATATACAACGATCATTTTCACATATCCTTAACCTTAATCATCCTAAGCTTCATAAAGTTAGAAAAACTCAGATTCAAAACATTAACAAAAACCCTCTTGCATATATCATCAATCACTAGATCTAAGCATTTCAAGCATCTATCAAGCAACAAAAACAATCCCACATACATATACTTATATACGACACATACCTACACACTTTTTACACATTTTTCACCCACTTTTTCATCTCCATTGTTTATTTTATATAAAACCTTTTTAACAAAACCCATTTTGTTTGGTGAAAAACTCTTCACAAATGAGAATTTATACAAGAATAAAATCGAGCTTTAGGATGAGTTTTATACCCTTGAAGAACACTTGATAAAATTACTCTTTTGATGCCTACTCTCTCCAAATACTTCAAGTTTCTTGCAAGTTTTGACTCCAAATCGCACCCAAAACACTTAAAACTTCATGATTCAAGCTTGTTTTTTGATGATTTGGTGAACAAAATTTCTGAAATGGAGAGGATGGGGGATGCTACGGTTTTAAAAGGGAAGGAAGAGGGGTTTCTCTTTATGTCTTTGAAAGAATAAAATAAAATTACTAGGAAAGCTTCTTATGTACATGCATTGGTTTGATGAGTGGGTGGGGTTCCCAAATAAGGTGTTGGCTGCTCTTTTTGAGCAGAAATTTCATGAGTGGGGTGGATTTATAATGGGTTGGAAAATTTTATTAAAACATGGGTATTTTAGTGATTTAGGGGTATAAAAATTCACCCTAAACTGATTTGTTTTTACCCAATAATTATGAATCATTATTACCCACTAAATCTTATAATTTTTTGTGCATAACAATTATATTAGGTGTTCGACACTTCATTAGTTCGAAATTGTCGGCTAAAATCGCACATACGCGTTGTACCGAGCGTTGCGTGACAAAACCACAAATCAGCGTTTTTGTATGTTTCGACTAACTTTTCACCCATAGAATATTATTTTATGCTATTTTAATTAATTCATGGGTTTCCCTAGTGTATCGGGTCTCGCATACGCGCGTTAAAACGACAAAACACGCAAGTGTTCGCCAATTGTGACACAAAAATTACCAACTATAGTTTTTGTTGGTTTAACCAATATTTTCACTCTTAAAATATTATCACATGCTAAACCAAGCATTACGGGTCAAACTAGACTTTTTAAAGTTAACCGGGTCGTCACCAACGTCCACGTGCGAGTAATCTATCGCCCCGCGATACAATAATTCCTAGAATTACCAATAAAAACCCATAAATTACTTTGGACTTTGCCAATGTTTCCAATGACTCTAATTATCACAAAATTAAGTCTAATACGCATTTAGATATTAATATTTCATGTTAAAAACTTAGTACGGATAATGTCCTAAAAAGCCGGATGTCACAGTTTCAACATAGGAAAATTTAAGACACATAAATTAGCTTTACTTTGAATTATATTTTCTAGTCGGTTTTCTAGTCAAATTTTGATTACGTTTTGTAGTAAAAAATTTAATTTAAAGTATTTGAATATTAGGTTTAATTGTTTATTTGAATATTTGATTCAGACAAAGTATCATAGAGTGCCGCTAGTGATTTGATGGTTATATGATACTTTGGGTTTATTTTGACATGACACTTAAAAAGTGGTAAGGGGCTAAAATAAGTACCCTATAGTGTTCCTTCACCTTATAATATAGTGTAATAATTTGAAATGTGAATATTTTGAAATGCGAAAACGTTTTCCACTAAAGACGTGACTTACTTTAGTAATTTGACATGTTTAGGATTTGTAAAACATTTTTAAAAAATAAACCAAATATAGGTTGAATAATCCACTAACTATAATAACTATTAGTTCTAGTGATGAAATCTAAGTGTCAAAACACCCAAATGTGGAATGAAATTACTTTGTCGCCTAGTGTTGCATCACACTCATAATCGTTCAATTTTTTTTTTAACGTTAAACTTCATTAAAAAAACGACTAAGTTCACTAAAAAGAGGACAGCCAAAAACAGCATTTACAACATATACATTTTAATTATTTTAGTTGACTGGTAAATAAGTTTTATTTAAGAAATACTATTTAATATATAGTGTGATAGATTCATTTTAAACTTTACAATTCTTAGAACTAGGGTGATCCCATTCCCGCTGCGTTGCGACGGGCTTGTGATGGCGATTCATTACAGTGTGAATCAAACTGAGAGAAGGGTATAACTCTTACCAAAGAGTATTGTAAACTTACTACTTAATCATTTATCATGTCGCAAATTCAAGATCACAGAAAATAACCAAGTGGAATGTTTTTTTCTTGCGTCGCCGGCAATTTATTTACATGAGACCCGAGTTCGCCACTAAATAAATTCAGCAGTTGTATAAATAAAGGTAATGCATCCACGAATACATCACCGTAAAGTATGCGGGGGTCGTAAAATCATGCTAAACGGTACTATATCGTAAGGTAGAAGAAAACATATACAAACTCTAATTTATACCGAAAGAAAGTTTTAACTTAAAGACAAATAAGATAAAAAAGACAACTTGAATAGCCAGTAAAACATACAAAATTAAGAAACATAAACTACCGTCACCTGAAAACGGGAATAAAAATATCTTCAACAAAACAATAGAAAGAGAATAAAAAAAGAAACCTCATGTCATGAGAAAATATGGTTCATGAGTAATCCGGAGAAATTGCAATGTGAGCAAAGAGACAGCAAAAGCATGGGCCTGTCTGGGCTTCAAATCAAGTGTGCTCCTCTAGACTTTTGCAGCTTATTACAATGTAGACTTAATTTTTTAAAGCCACAATCAGTGGCATCAACACAAATCAAAAGCGAAAGACACACAAATTGAATATCAGAGAGTTACCTACAATTTTCAATGTTTTAATTTTAAAAGCAAAATCAGTTTGAACAACACAAAATCAAAACCGAAAGACACCCAAGTTGAATATCAGATACTTACCTACAATTTTCAGCGTTTGAAGGCCTGTAAAAGCAGGAGGCGATAGCGTCGTTTAAACAGCCAAAAGGAATACTAACGGGTCACGATCGAACCAAATTCTAGAAGTCTGATGTATTAATCGGTATTCAAAACCAAATCACCAGCAAATTGGTAGTGTTCGCTGCGCGCAAGTAGAGGCTGCATAGTTACCATTTGAGGAAGATTTCACTTTGTACAAAACATTGGTAGTAAACGTACAAAAACCTGGGTATAGAAATTCAAATGTTAGAACCTAAATTATAAATAATAGTTATTAGACTTCTACGACATTCAAACTGGTTATTTATCTAAATGGTAGTTTCGCCACTTTGCCATGCTCTAGCCTTGGATTAGACAGAATGCATATAAATGAGGTATCAAAGTCGTAAGTAACAATATGAATAGCTTCAAACTGATCCAATTTTTCATAATCTTTGAGTTTGTTTTGTTTTTAGGGAATGGACATGAGTTCATCCCTAAAAGCGTAAACAAAAAAATCCACCAAATGACAACAAATAAAAAGAAACAAAGTCAACGATTATTATAGATAATTAGTTAACACATTTAAGCATTTCAGCGAACACGTTCCATTCAGTATACAAACTAAAGCATTTTCTACTAAATGCTCACATGGATAAAACTTGAATTAACGGATAATCCAGCTAAACCTTTACAAAATGCCAACTCCTTTTATCTATCAAATATTCAAATTCTAACACACTGTTGCCTACTCAACACTTTGTATAAGCAAGATTAATATTCGTATTTAGTACCTGCTTTTGCGAAAAGTGTAGCAAGTTGCAAAACAATATGAGACATGTAAAAGCTTATAATCACTGAAGGTATTTCTATACAAATGGCCTTAGTGGCCAAATTTCAACTGCAGTTTCCTTTTTTGCTTCTTTTCTATCCACTGCAGAGTGCACTATGACACAGTCTCCTCAATTCTAATGTTATAAGCAAGTGCTCAAACATGAGTGATATTCCCACTTTGTAAATATATAGAAGTAAACCATTCATCAAATTTTAACCTCGATGTTGCTAAGTATTTATAATACGTTCAGAATCACCTTCAACATAAAACCTAAAATCCATGAATAACAACCCAAGACAGATGTAGAAATCAAGACAGATGAAGAGACGACGTGAAAAGATGAAATGCAAACCAAGACAGAGCTGGTACCCGGTTGTAGAAATCATCAACAATCAAAATCTGGGTCGTCCTAACTCGATTTGAACTATTTTCACCAAAAACGTGACGTGACGTGTTCGTGTGTTGGGTGCAAAATTCGTTCGAGCAACAACCATTTGATGACGGATGAGAGAAAGCTGCGGCAGCAAGAGAGAGGGGATGGGGCCGAAACTCATGGTGGCCTTCCTAGAACGACACAGAGAGAAGAGACGTCACAGTCTTCTTTAGCTGTGTTCCGAGTTAAACGAGAGAAAAAAAGGAATGAAAGTAACGAAAAAATCGATAGTGTTCCCGAGTTTCATTAACGGAAGGAAAAGAGAGGAAAACAAAATATGGTGTGTTCCTGAGTTTCATTAAAAAAGGAAATGGAAGGAAAACTATGCAAAATCCTTTAGTTTAGTTTTCCTTCCGATTTGGAAGGAAAAGGATACTTATCATTTCTTTTCCTTTCCCTTCATTTTCTTCTATTCTTTTTCTTTCTTTTCCCTCTTTAAGTTACTCGGGAACACAGCGTTAGAGAGAGACGGTGGGAAAGTAATGGAAGGATCCGAAATACGAGAAACATTGACATAGGGTGGGGTAAACATGTAAGGACAAAATCTTATAGTGGCCAAATTATGAAGATGCAATACTTACCTGGCGCAAAACCATGTTTGAAAATGATATATATAATAATGTGATAGATCTACATTGATATAATTATCATCTCATCTTTCCTTCAGAAAAATCATTTTTGATTTTCTGATTATTTTTTTTTTTTTTTTGTAAAGTGAACTTCATTAACACCAAATGCGAAAACCTCCTACTCTTCAAGGCGGAGAGAGGAAGCCGCCACAAAACATTACATCAAATACAATTTACACCAATTCGCCCAATCCAAACATTTACTACTATTACTATTACTATTAGTATTACTATACCATAAATAAGTGAGCGCCTTGATGCCCGCCACTATCTCCACGACTTTAACTACATTGTTCTCAAATATCGCCTCGTTTCTAGCTTTCCATAACCTCCAACAAGACGCTATAATCACTCCTCTAACAATCTCTTTCCGTGTCGTCAACATACCTTGAACGTTATAGAGCTCCATTACATCTTTAAGGTTAAAAGTGAAAGGATTAGGAATACCACACCATTTTGAAACACAATCCCACACCCCCGTAGATATACCACAACCAAAAAAAATATGTTCGACCGTCTCCTCGCCTTCCTCTCATAGCACACAATTGATATCTTTTATAAAAAATATTCCTCTTTGTAAGAGCGACTTTAGTTGGAAGCCGATCCATCAAAGCACGCCACATGAATATATTACATTTGTTATGTAACCACTTGCACCATTTAAAGACATCTTGTCGATTAACCTCTTGTTCCCCCAACCATCCACTTCCGAACAGCAGCCGTCAATAAGCCTCCATCTTTATCACCATTCCATCGCCAATCATCTTGCCCAAAACGAACAGAAACTTGCTGCAGAATCTGATGCAGTCCATTTAGTTGCTGCAGCGCCTCCTCATCATGGGGCGAATGCTTCCGGTTCCAATTAAAAACAATCTCCATATTCTCCATACAAACCACATCAAATACAAAGCACATTTTGTTGGTTTCTAACCTAAACAAAGCATGAAACCTTTCTTTTAAAGTAGTGACGTCGAGCTATTTATCTAACCAAAACCTAACCGTCGTCCCACGACCAATTTTGTAGTCAATTAAACTGCAGAAGTCCGACCCATTTCTGTTCAGCGAAGAGACTTCTTTATCACATTCGCCCACACGCTAGCCAAGTTCCTCCTTATCGGATACACCTCCCATGTTCTCTTAGTACCATGTATCGCCGTAACCACTCTCGCCCATAAAGATTCCGGGTCACTTCGATATTGCCAAGGCCACTTAGCAATCAAATCCCTATTACAATGAAACAACTTCGATAAACCCGAGCCACCCTTCTTCTTAGGTTAGTGACGGTATCCCACGAGACCCAATGCATCTTTCTAACATCCTCATTACCACCCCACAGAAAATTCTTTAAAAACGATTCCATTTCTTTAATATAGTGATAGGCGCCTTATATAATGAGAAATAATAACTCGGAAGGGCTTCCAAAACCGATTTAATTAAAACCACTCTACCTCCTATTGATAATGTTTTCGCCTTCCATTTTGATAGTCTGTCCCTTAAAACAGCCAAAACCGGCTCCCAGTTCGCAACCCGATTCATATTGGCACCAACCTTAATTCCCAGGTAATTAAGCGGGTGAAACCATACCTAAAACCCATAATTTCATCTTGCCTTTTCACATCCTGCCAATCAACCCCAAACCCAGTCATAACTGATTTTTTAAATTAATTTTGACCCCAGAGCATATATGAAAGACTCTCAACATTCTCTTCAACATAACAAAGTTCTCTTCCGACCATTCCCCAAAACCATGACATCATCCGCAAACATAAAATGAGAGATAACTGGCCCATCATTCGGCAGAACAACACCTTTAAACATACCAATCTGGACTGCTTTACTGAACATAATTTCGACAACGCCTCCATAGCAATAATAAATAAAAACAGAGAGATAAGATTTCCCTGTCTAATACCTTTTTTCACATCCAAATTCAAACATCGGAGCCCCATTCACTAGCACAAAAGATCTAGCCGACTCCAAGATACCCCGTATCCACCTACACCACAGCTCAGGAAATCCCATCTGCCTCATAACATCCAACAAAAAACTCAAACTAACATTATCATAGGCTTTGGCGAAATCAATTTTAAACAAAAAACATTGTTTGCCCATATGCTTCGCCCAAGAAACTAGCTCATTAACAGCCATAGGACCATCCAGAATAAATCGACCACTTATAAAAGCAAACTAAGAATCAGAGATAACATCAGCCAACACCGCCTTTATTCTGTCAGCCAGTATCTTTGAAATAGCTTTACTAATCACCCCATTTAAATTAATCGGTCTATAGTCAGTCAACGAAGTTGGATCTTTAACTTTCGGAACTAAAGTACTAAACGACGACCCCACCCTTGTACTAATGGTGCCGTGAAGGTGAAAAGCCTCCATAATGTTTCTAAAGTCATCTACAAAACAGTCCCAAAAACGTTTAATAAAATGAAAGTTAAAGCCATCTGGACCCGGAGCTTTGTCATCCCCACAATCAAATAAAGCGTTTTTAATTTCCTCATTAGAAAATGTTTTCACTAGCGCAACACTATCCCCTTCCGAAATACTCTTCAACCGTATCCCTTCCATCTCGGTCTCGTATACATTTGCTCTTTGAACTTATCTCGAAAGAAACCAAAAACCTCATTCTTTACTTCCGTTGGCTTCGTCTTCCATTGGCCATCTATGATTAACCCCGGTATACAGTCCGCAACCCTCATACTATTAATTGAAGCATGAAAAAATTAAGAATTGTGTCCCCTTCTTTAGCCCATTTATTCCTAGCTTGCTGTTTCCAATCTCGAATCCTAAACAATCCAACCGAGCAAGCCTTTACGTCCTTCTTCCCAGGTCCACACTCTTCCTCCACCAAATCTCGCATTTCCAACTCTTTCTCTAACTTACCCAACTCTTCGTAAATCTCCTCCTCTTCCTTTTCTTTTTTGCTCCATGTATTACGCCTCTCTGTAATAGCCTTCCGAAGACATCTAAACTTCAACATCAACACATAATCTGGGGCGCCATGTATAGAAAAATTATGGAGTGTAGCTAGCACCACCTCTTCAAACCCAGCCTATCCATCCACGAGTTGAAGACTTGAAAGGTTTCGGCCCATAATTACACGTAAAGGTCTTCAATAAAATGGGACTGTGATCTGATATCCCTCGAGGTAAAATACTATACTCCGTAGACGGCCATTTATTCATAAAATTCTCACAACCAAAAACCGATCAATCCGACTTAGCTTATTTCCAACCGCATATGAGAATTTACCCCTTTTCAAACTAAGCTCAATTAAACCTGCATAAAAAATAAACTCATTAAATCAAAAGTCGTCCCCGCATTAAACCTTGAATTTCTCCTCTCGTCCATCGACCTAACAAAGTTGAAGCATCCTCCCATAATACATAACCCACTAGCATGCTCCATCTTCAATCGAAGAAGAACCCATAACCTTATCTTATCCTGCAATTTCTGAGAGGCATATATATTAAATATAACAACCACTTCCCCACTCCCCTCCAATACTCCCGAAATAAATAAGAAATTTCTATCCTTTTCCACTGAAACTATAGAAAACACATTTTCATCCCACACCGTAATAAGACCCCCCGACCGACCTGTAGGATCGATGGCCTCAAAACCAAAATTACCTTTACCCTAGAATTGTGCAATCCTTTCCTTCTCCACATTTGAACATAAAGACTCTAGAATAAGCAGAAATTTCTATCCTTTTCCAACATAAAGGTTTTTTTTTTTTTTTTTTTTTTTTTGCAATGAATCCCTGAGGTTTGGATTTTCTTGCTATTTTCGTCATTTTGACTAACTGGGTTTATTTTTTCTGTTAAGTCAGGGGTATTGTAGTCATTTTACCTATTTATTTTTGTTTTTCTGTTTTTCAATATTTTTCTTTTTTATAAAAAAAATCTGATTTAAATAAAAACTTTCAAATCTGAAAAACCATATTTCCACAATCTCTCTCTCTCTATTTAACCAAACCACCACCCAACGAACACCACCACCAAATCCAACCACTTGCACCACCACCAAATCCAGCACTTGCCACCACCAACACCAAACATCACCATTCACAACCTCCACCATAACCGTGCTTCACAGACGCCATCCACCACCGTTCACAACCTCCACCGTTCACAAACACCACCGATCACAGACTCCATCTATAATCATCTATTGATCTATCACTCCCTAAATCCAACGGTTGGTAGAAAACCCCCAATTTACAAAACCCTAATTTGAACTGATGTAGAAGATGAACAGACGTGGTGGTGCTTATAGCGGTTTGCAATGGTGCTTTTCTCTCTACGCCTCTCCTTCCTCTTTTCCTTTCTTCCCTCCTTCCTGTTGTGAACGGTGGTTCTGTGATGCAGTAGTGGTGGTGGTGTGGTGGTTTAGTGACGGGGTTATGGTGGTGTTTGGTGGTTCAACAACGAGGTTTGTGGTGGAGTTGGGTACATTAGGTGGGTGACAGTGGTGGATGTGGTTCTGCGGGTGTTTTTATGTCTGGTGTTTTATCTACTTAAAGAGAGGTGGGAGGGAGAGAAAGATAATGGGGGATGGTGGGAGTTGGGATTAGGGTGGATTGGATTAGGGTGGTGGTATTGTTATGTATGCAGAGAGAGGGGGGGGGGGGTTGGAGATGAGTGGCTTTAATAATTAGGGTTTCATTTAAAAGGGGGAAAAGAATTATAGGATGAAATGTCCAAATTGTCCCTCATTTAAGTAGGCAAAAATGACAAGGTTACCCCTAACTTGACGCTAGTTTTTATCTGAGTTAGTGAAAAGGACGAAAATAGCAAGAAAATCCAAACCTAAGGGGTTTCTTTGATTTTCTTTTTATACTGAAGTGACAAATTAGACCAAATTTCATATCATGATGTGATGTAATATACTAACTCTAGAACGTGTTACTAATTCCTAACTAAATTAAAATATTAAATTAAAAAAAAAACATAAGAAAACCCTATTTTTTTTTTTTCTCTGTAACAAATCTGGATTCATCAATCTGACGCTAGAACTAGGGCTTATTTCTACCCCCTTTCAATTCTTCCAAATAAACTGGCATTGCATATCTTATAAATTCTAGGGTTTAATTTAATTTAAATCTCCCTTTTTCTTTCTTTGTTTATTTGTTGAATCAATTGGTATAGAATTGGTGGTTCATGCATGATACAGCCACATCCCCTTTGTGATGAATAGCGTCTTCAGTGAACAGATACTTGCAGACAAGCTTTCCAAGCTCAACAGCACCCAACAGTGTATTGAAAGTATCCTCCTTTAATTTCTCTATTTCGTTGTTATTACTTTCATTCCCATCAATTTGTTGCCTAAACTTATCTTCTTGAAATATCTTGATATTATTATTTGAACAATAGTTTGCAGAAAAAGAGAGTAGAGGAGACGTAGGACCTTTCTTATTGATATTATTAATTTTCTGTGTATTCCCAAAACCATCCTTACCAGACAAATTAGCCTGCCCTTTTTCCCACCTCTAATTGTTATAATAACAAAGTTCCTTTGAGTTGGGGTTATGCTTCTAGGAAGTAATTGTAACTCAAAACTTCTCCACATTGAGTTGAATAGCAGTTTTGATGCTTAAAGGAAATCATTGAGAAATGCACACAAGTTTTGTACTTTTGTCATGAGGGTTCTCTGTTTTCATTAGTTTCAGGTTTAAGCGTATGAACAACTCCTTGTGGTGTATAATGGTGGCCTTGGTTTTAAAAAGAAGTGCTTGATGTGTTAGGTGTTGAGGAAAACGTATTAGGGGGAAAAGGTGGGGCTCGTGTGCTTCTAGGTCAAGATATGGGTATGTAGGAGGTTTATATCTAGAAAATACCTTAGGGATGAAGAATTAAGGTCTGTAGGAGATACATGTTATAGGCATGGAAATTATGTTTTTTAAGTCAAACTTGTCCTGAGTTGAACGCCAAAATCTGATTGTGGCCAATTCCGAGTATTTGTTTACTTGATAAATAGGCTTATATGTTAAAAAAATAAGAGATACGTAGCTTCTGGTTGTAAATAAAGCTTATTTGGTTTTACATAGACTTGCATTCTGTTTTTGGGACCAATACACCTTGCAGCACATCGTGCTTTTTTAAACCAAGATGGTGGCAATGTCACTCACTTATTCCGTACTATAATTGTTTAACCTCTATTCTGATCTCTGTCAGTGTCATGTAGTTCGAGCATATATGACTAGTTGTATGTAGGCTATCAATCAGCGATGTGTGTTTATGTATGCACACATGCATGTTATGCATTTACCTTCTTTCTAGTCATGTCTTTTTAGCTTCACGCAAGTGCTTGTTTTGCTTGTGTACCCATGTGTATTAGTTTTATATAACATATTGTTACCTTGACTCTGTATAGCACTGTCTCATTGGTGTATATTCCACCGAAGCAAAGCAGAAGTGGTTGTTACAACATGGGAGAAGCAGTTCCATAGTTCTGAGGTTGTTCAGAAGGTTCCTCTTTTGTACCTCGCAAATGATATCCTTCAAAATAGCAAGCGTAAAGGAAATGAATTTGTCTCGGAGTTTTGGAAGGTCCTACCTGGAGCTCTAAAAGATCTTATTGAAAAAGGCAATGATCATGGAAAAAATGTTGTTACCCGACTGGTATGCATACATGGAGTGGTTTTACGTATCTGTTTTATTTGTCTATATATGTGTTTGTAAAACCAATGAACTATAAATTATAGCTGATTGCTTAAATTGGTCAATGTTAAATGAATTTAGCAATAAGACTCCTGCTGGTGATCTTTTCAGACAACTATTGATGTGAATTGCAGGTTAATATATGGGAGGAAAGGAGAGTGTTTGGATCCCAAGCAAAAAACATTAAAGCTGTGTTGCTTGGAGAAGAATCACCTCAACCGCTGGAGTTCTCAAAAAAACGGTCTCGTTCTGTGAAAATTGTTAAGAGAGATTCACGTTCTATACGAACGGTGAGTAATAATCGGATTCATATCAATAGAATATAGTATTTGATACAGAAACTTTTTTCAGTAATAGTTTTTCTTGGGCAAAACTGTTTTAGCAACCTTACTGGTCCTCTACCAAAAAGTGTGCCTATTTTAATATCTACATAAGAGGCTCAAGGCGCAAAGGGTGGGCCTGTCGCTTTTTGCGCCCAAAAAACGCACGCCAGATGCTAGCAAGGCGCATAGGCCATTTTTTGGCTCTTTAGACTGGTTTTTGGTTGCTTCAGACTGCACTGAGAATGCCAAGGCGCACACTTCATGTGTTTTTAACTACACAACTCTATATGATTATATATTTAGTATGTTGGTCATCTGATGTCTTTTTATTTTTTCTTTTCTGGAATCAGAAATTGAGCATTGGAAGTACAGCAGAGAGAATTGTGTCAGCTTTTCACTTAGTTGTCAGTGAACACCATGGTGAAGATGAAGAAATGAATAAATGCAAATCTGCGGTTCACCGTGTCAAAAAGATGGAGAAAGATATTGATTTGGCATTAACAACTGGTAGGCTAGTGATGATTTGAAACTCTTTTGTGTTGGTTTCTTTTAATTCAAACACATGCTTTGACTATACGCTCGGTGCTTCTTTAAAATGCAGCAAAAGATCCCAAGAGGAAGACTTTGTCCAAAGAATTGGAGGAAGAAGAAAATATGTTGAAGCAATGTATAGAGAAACTTAAAGTTGTAGAAGCAAATCGATTGGCCCTTGTGTCTCAGTTGCGTGATGCATTGAATGACCAGGTATTTATTGAATGACCAGGTATTTTTAAGTCTTATTAGAGTTGATTACACGGATGGTCCCTATGGTATGAATAGATTGCATCTTTGGTCCTCAAAACTTTGAAATTACGTAGATGCTCATGGTGGTCTGACTTTTGTAACAACGTTGGTCGCTATCTCTAATAGTCGTCTATTACCTCCGAGATTCTCCGTTAAATCCATGTAAAATGACCAACCAACCCTCACTATTAATAAAAACAAAAATAAATTAATTAATTAATTAATTATTATTAAAGATTTCATATGGGGCCCACTTCTTTTATCTTCTCCTTTATCTTTCCCACCTCTCTCTCCTGGACAAACCCACAACCCACCTACAAAAAATCCACAACCCACCTGCAATCAGCATTGCTCACTTAATCATCGGCACCCTCCATGTTTTTTCCCACCATTATTTAGAGAAACAAGTCACATGGTCGTCGGAATCTTGGATCTTTGACAACAAAACATCATCGGAGCTGTAAACATGTCTTCCAAAGCATAAATATGAATGTGAATTATGGGCCATCATCTGTGAACTTTACTGGAAAGGAACAACTTTGTACTTGGCACAAGCCACAATGATGAAATTGAAACAAACAACACACTGGTATTATGGTTTCAACGCAAACTAAACGGAATCGAACCGTAAATCGTAGTTAGAATCGCAGTTTTAGTAGAAACTGAACAGAGATGATGGGACAATTATTGTGGGAGAAGGGGGGGGGGGGGGGGGGGGGGATTATCAGAAATATGCGGAGAGGAGGGTAGGTGGAGGTTGCCGGAATAGGCCGAATATGGTGGACGGAGATTGTCAGGAATAAGCGGGGAGGAGGGTTAGTGGCAGTGGAGGTTGCCGGAGTAGGCTGAATATGGTGGACGGTGGTGTTGATGGTTGTGAAGGTGGTGGTTGTTATGGTTGTGCTATCCGGTAGCTTGGTGGTGGTGATGGCGGCGGCGGGTGGCTTGGTGCCTGGTGGTGGTGAAGTGAAGCTTACAATATTAAACTAAAGTTCCCTCCTAATTAGTATGGAAAACCTTTTTATTTAATTGTTGTCTTTTACTAGGTTTTTGTAGGGTAAAATAGACAATTTATACAAACATAACGGAGAACATTAACGACTGCTAGGGGTAGGGACTAGGGACCATCCGAGTGCAAATCGTATACTACTGGGACCATTCGTGTTAATTGAGGGCATTTATGCAATCTATGCATACCACAGGGACCATCTGTATGATTAAGTCTTATTATTATTATTATTGTTGTTGTTGATGTTACTTGTATTTTATTTTTATAACCCGGACGATTTTACTTTTTATATTTCCAGGAAGCTGAGTTAGAGAATGTCCGCACCCAAATGCAGGTTTGTATGCTCATTTACTAGTGTTTTTGTCATTCAAGTCAACCAAACATGTTCTTAGGATGTTGTTCCAATTTCCATGTCTTACTTTTACAAATAAATCAATGAATACAGAGATAATTATAGGAATAAGCAATAAATCATAAAATAATAGCAAGTTTCAATATTTTTCCAATAAAGTCCCTCGTACATTTTTCAACCTTTGAATTTTCTATTGTTGTGAAATTTGTTTATAAATTTTAAATTTCTTACCCTCCTCAGACCGTACCTTAGCTTTGCTATAGGTGGGATTAACTGAGTATGATGATGATGATGATGATATTTCAAGTGGACTTTGATTGAACAATTATAGAACTTGGTTATGGTGTATCTTGTTTCCTTACATATACCTTCTACTTCATGTTAAAGATGAAAAAAATAATCACTACTCAATAACCAAATTTCATATATGTTTTCACTTAGGTCAGTTAATTTAAAAAAAATAAATTAACATTCATAATTTTTTTTCACAGCAACGAGACAATATGTTGAAACATGAGTAGTTCATCTTAGTAGAAAAAAATGTGAGTGACTTTAGCGGAACACTCGATAAACTTGGTTGTTATTGAGTGGAATTTCCTCACAATAATAAGAATTTGTAATTGTTTTTTCCAGGTGGCACAAGCACAGACAGAGGAAGCGGAAAACATGCGGAAACGGCTTAACGATGAGAAGTATGTGGCAGATGTAAAAACATCATCTGCTGATGGATCTAAAAAGTCTGCTGCTAATATAGCAGCAGAAGTTGCAGACAGGCTTGCTGCTTCTACCTCCTCTCAGTATATAATGTCATCTGTTCTCTCCACACTTGCAGCTGAAGAGGGACTATCAAAAACCACTTCTGTTTCTGTCTCCAAACCCGAATTCGTGCCCTCTTACCAAACAGTTTTACCAAACTCACAACCTCAATACCATACAATTCCAAACCCACATTCACACCAATATTTGCAACCGCCTGCCACCTCATATCCCTATGGTAGTGTTAGTATACCGCCCATCCCTCCACCACCGTCTTATATGATGGTTCCTCTGGCTAATCAACGGCCGCCTATGGCTCCTGTCCCGGCCCCACCACCACATTTACAGCCGCCTGGAATGATGTTTTATGCCCACCCTCATCATTCTCAGTGACGGGTGCATTTAGTTTAGGCGCAATTTTGATATTTATTTGTGGCTAATTTATAAAAAAAAAAAAAAAAACACAATTGGTTCTTCTCATAATGTATTGTTTGTTTTTGTTTTGCTAAGGATAGTTAATACTGTACATTGGTTGGTTCAAAGGCAGCTATGACAATTTTGTATTCTGATATTTTCATGCGGTCTCCTTAATTAAGTGATCATGGATCCTATTACCAACCTACATCCTCCATGTGAATCTCAATTTTCAAACCTGCCTTGCACGTGAGTCTTGTCCGCGTTAGAAGGGTTGGTTGGTATTAGGGGTGTAAACAAGCCGAGTTGAGCCAAGCTTGAGCTTGGCTTGTCTAACTTTGAGAGAGCTCGGGCTTGGCTTGTTTAGAATTTTATTTATAAAGCTTGAGCTCAACTTGTAAATTATTTTAAAACTTGAGCTCGACTCGTGTATTATTTATTAATTGTTTATTTATATATATATATATATATATATATATTTATAATTATTCACATATATATTATTTAATTACTTTTATAATATAATGGTATATAGTTATAAATTTTATATAAATATATTTAACGTAAAATAAAAAGTATATAAATAAAAAAGCTCGTTTAGGCTCATGAATGGCTCAAGCTCAATAATTAAATGAGCCTCAATAAAATCTTGAACCCGAGCTCGTTTAAGCTCGGCTCGATTCGAGTTTTTATCGAGTAGCTCACGAGCCGGCTCAGTCCGCATACACCCCTAGTTAATACTTTCCCATCTAAGTAAGGAATGTATTTACCACTTGGGTCATAGCCTAGTGGTAACACCTAATGGTGTTTGGTGAAAGAACCCAAACTGAATTTGAGTCATCATGTAAATTTAATAAGTTTAGACATCTTATCACGTTAACTGGTTGAATCGTGCGATTACCGAATTTGAGTCACAATGAGTTGAGTCGATTCATACTGAGCAATTGCTTTTGATCTATGTAAATCACATGTCGTATTCTTTTGATTATATAACAATTTTATTTATTTATTTATTTATTTATTTATTTATTTTCTTTCGTTGTCATACTCAGAGTATCAGTACCACAACAACGAAGCGCATACAATCCTCGGTGCAACGCGCCGGTTTGAAACCACTAGTTATCTGTACTATCAATCTAAAGGGACAAAGGGTATTCGAAAATTTTCATTAAAGTCAAACTTAGTGGATTAGCCATTATAAGAAAGGAGTATTTTATTCGTTGACAAAGTGACATTATGGTTAACACACACTAGAACCACATACTCCGGTCTTTAAGTATTTGTTTTTTTTTTTATTTGTTCCATATTGGCCACCATGCATGCCACACGAACATAGACCAACTGCTTTTAAAAATCGTATATTATTAAATATCAAAGTGCTAAACTTTCTAAGGAGTCACTTGTCTATCTATCCCTCGGATCGGGTCGGATCACGTAAAAAATGATAATCAACCTAAATTTCATATAACACTCAAATAATACCTTAAATTTTAACCTGTAAAATTCAAACATAGATAGGGAAGATTATATTTTTTTCTTTTTTCTTTAAAAAATGTAAAGCATCCTAATAGTGGCGGAACTGAAATTTCTATGTTTTCCCTGTTGGAATTTTAGAATGATGAATGGAATTTTATTGATATTTAGTGAAATTATTAAAAAGACTCTTGAGTTGAGTTCTTTATTTCACTTTATTAGAATTTTATAGCACTAATGAAAGATTAAACTCTTGTTAAAAGTTGATAAATGAGAGACTTTATCTCTCTAATTATTATGACAATTATTATTCAATAATTAATGAATTGATTTAGTCTTTTCATGTGTCTATGTTTCTAGCATAAAAACATGAGGTTTGTGTGCCTTATTTTTTTTGATGAGAAGTCTTGATACAAAGAAGAGAAGAGAGTTGAACAAGAGAAATACTTTGTGTATTACTCAAAATAAAATCAAGCAAAGGAACCTTAGTATATTTCTTTGTCTCACTAAATAAAGAGAGGAGTACTCTCTAAATATCATCTTCACCTCTCCATGTTTTAACACACTAATTTATCCGGTGTAACCTCGGGCGTGTGGCCTTCTCCGGCAGTACAAACTGCTTCGGCTGTTGTACCCTGGGAAACAGACCCGTTGTCTTTGATAGAGATGCGAAATCTGTTTTAAGGGAAGCGTGTTGAACACGTGCCTCAGCCTCAACCGTCAACATTATGTTTGTTTATTTTTGCAGCCAATAATGATCGTACAAAAGACATGGTTCAAGTTTTCATAAAAGATTATGCAAAGATTCGTATAAGAAGACGCAATTCAAACTCTTGTTGAAGACTTCGGTTTGAATCATTTGTGTTTTATTTCCTTTTATTTTCGTTTGGATTTGTACACAGTGCATGTACTACAATTTCTCAAATGTATAAAGAGAGTATCTTTATTATTTTATTAATTTTTTTAATAAAATTGTGACTCATGTCCTACATTCCCTGTGTAAGCCAGTTACTTTTCTTACGGACCATATGATTTTTTTGGTAAATTTTATAAAAACAATTATGAAGAGTACGGTAAAAAATGCTTTCTAGCTTACATTTATTTTTTTTAGAAAAAAAAGAATATAAATAACTATGTGCCAGAAATTGGGAAAGAATATGATGAGAAATTGACTTATATATTATAAACCTTAAATTAAATGGTAAGTAAATTAAAAACAACTAAATACCAAAACATGAAACAAAAAAGAAATTCAAAAAAAAAAAAAAAATTCAAAGAAAACATTAACATTGCAATGTATAGTCAACGAATACTATCAAGTGGGCTATGTGATAAAAGCCCATATTATGCCATGATAACATGTTGAGGCTTTTTGGTTTTACTCATGAGACCCGGATTCGACTCCCATTAGGAGCAACTCACATGCTCTCTTATTGTGTGTGGCTGGCGTTGTGGGGTTTTCCCAGTATACATCAGGCCAAACTCTGATGCCAGCGTAGGCCCAGTTAAGACAACATAGTTTGACCGGAGTGAGGCAGTGGGCTCCCCGAAAGGGGTGCTATTAAATACCAATAAAGTTCAAATTCTCCGTACAAAAAAACCCTACAAACAGTTGTTCAAATATTTCTTGAACGTCACCTTTACCTTCTTCTTCCGTACTAATTTTGCTACATACCGGAAAAAAATTGTAGGCATGAAAAACTCACTTATTATTCAAATCTTACTCTCATATCTTCAATTCAACTCCTCTAAAATGCATTACTCTCACTCTCATATCTTCAATTCTACAACAGAAGCTGCTGTTCATCCCTGGAAACGGTTGTGGCCAGAAAAGTTTAAAAAACAATTTTTTCCCTTTTGCTTCTTTAGCGGGCCTGTTTTAGAAGTTCGTGGGGGGCGATTGCAAAAATTTAAGGGGGCGGGGCGATCGAGAATTTTAACACGTGTATAACACTAATGGTTTTTTTTTTTCAAGGTGGGCGACCGCCCCCTTGAGGAAGCTATAGGTCCGCCCCTGTGCAAGACCCAAACTCTTTTGTATGCTTTGCACATTAAGATTCCTTTGTATCTTAACCTTTATCTACAAATTCATTGTTTAATTATTCTATCATGATTAATGAAGTCCACGTTTATAATTTGTCCAACGTTAATTCTGAAAGATATTATATTACAAACTCCTGGTAGCCCATTTGGTAAAAACACAAGCCTTTATAGGGAAGTCGTGTCACACCCCGACAACGCACAGTGGGAGGCGAGTCATGAGGTAACGAAGTTGTTACCACATCAGTTTAGCAATCACACAATAATTACGTATGGACATCTTGCTACAATCCTCTAGTCAAACATATTTAGTTTTCCAAAGTTAAATAAAAGTAAAAACATGTTCAACCAAGATTAAGCGTAATAAAACATAGTTTAAAAAAAACATAAAGGCAAAGCCTCAAAAGTTAGGTCCCATAATCATGTCCATAAGTAGTGCATGCTAAACGACGTTCTCAACTCTCATTGTCACATCCTACCTAGGCGGAAACACGGACGTAACGTCGAAAGGTTTTCAAGCACAATGTTTGAGCAAACACATAAAGAAACTAATGAAATTGATACCATATTTTTAATGTTTTACAAAATATAAGTGATAGTTGTCTTGAAACTGGTAAAATACCAAGTAAAGCACACATAAATGTTTGAAAGTTCAAGAAAGACCCCAGAAAAGTTGGTATCACACGGTGCATGCCCAAACGGATTCTCAAGTCCCATAGTTCGTGCAAATCAATTACCTGACTTTTGTGCCTCACACATTGTACAATAAAGACAATATAAGAATCCTCTTGACTTTTGTCCCTCACGCATTGTACAATAAAGACAATGTAAGAATCGTAGAAAACTAGCACTCATTTGCATGTAACAGGTTAGTGCGACTAACCAAGAGTAGGGGTGTCAAACCCAATAGATCTATTTAAGTGTTCCATGGCTAAACCGATAGCTAATAGTTATAGTGAATGTGTGTACGAGGACTATTTGAGCTCATGAACCATTGTCTCATATTTCACATGGTAGTCATGATAGAATTCACTCCAAATAGATTGTAACTTGAGTAATGTAGCATGTTTCCCCCCCTAAAGATATGAAAACAGTAAAAAGGGGCCTAGAAACTCACCTCGTGTCCGTGCGAGTAAGCTAGTAAATGGTAAGCCCGAATGAAAACTAGAGTCCGACCTAAGTGCCCTAGAATTTAAAGGACAACTAACGTCTTTATACACAATTATTTACCACGCAAGTTATTCACCCAAGTTGTATGACTTTGGGACAAATGTAGGTAGTATTATTGTCCAATTACGTGACGATTATTACGTGAAACCACTTATTCTTTCAAAAAGATTTATGGTTTTAACTCGTAGATCTTGTAATCCCTCATTAGATCCGTTCGTTTTTAGTTGTAACAATAACTAGTTTTTGTCAAAACCAAGTTTACATATTTGACAAATGTTACCATATATTACCATACAATACCACATGTTAACATATGTTTAAAATTCTTATGTTAAAAGAAGTGTTAACACATGTTGTGACTCATTAACATATGTTTTCTCAAAATCAAGAACTTTTGTATATGTTTATGTTTAAAGTTCAACTGTTATGTTTTTGTCTCATACTCGTCCGCATATACATACGTACGCACGTAAATATACATGCGCGAGTATGTGGGTGTGTATACACACATACGCGTGTATGTATACAACACATTCATGCATATGCGATTGTGTATATGTGTATATAAATCCATATATTGTAAATGTTCCATCTATAACTTGTTTTATTAGCATGTGTTAAAGCATATTAGAGCTTCGGGTGAACCTTTTCTCGACTAGAAAGATGGAAAATAAAAATAGGTTATGTTAGTTTTACATACCTCACAAAGATGAATCGAAAACAAGTGAAAATGGGTCGAGTTCTTGTCGCTTGCCCCCACACTATAGCTTCTAGACACTTGAACCTCTTGATTAGGCTTAGGGTGATAGTTTACGGTCGTGTTATGGCCTCGGGTGGGGGGTTGGGATCGCGTCGATTAAAGGAGAGGGAGAGGGAATGTAGGTTGTGAGAGTTAGAAAAATTATCGGCCCTAATATATAGCCGAGAGAGAGAGAGAGAGGAGAGAGAGAGAGAGAGAGAGAAAAGAAGAAGAGATGTAGGAGAGCTTTGGTATGTTTTGAAAGGTCGAATGTTATGGAATTTGATGGTGAAAAAGCAAGTTTTCGTGTTGGTACAATTCTTTGACTTAGTAACCTAGCTTATGCATGCTTATAAAGGAGGTCGCATGTGGCCGATTTATGGGATAAGGGTTGGATAAAAATGGAACAATGGTGTAGGATGGACAAGGTTCTTTGTTGGTGAAAGATGTGGATACATGTGTTGTTTGTTTGTATTATGTTTGTGTGTATGCAAGCATTGATGCAAATGAACACACACATATGTGTATATAAATTGTGTGTATGTATGCATATATGACTTTTCCATTTTGATCACTCACACATATATATCTATCGTAGATATGTATGTATACATGTTGTTGGTTCAAGTTTCAATAACATACACACACATACATGAATCACATGTGTTTATGTATACATATACTGATTCAAATTTTGATTACACACACATGAGCCGTATGTATGTGTGTATATTTTATGGAGTTTTGTTTTGTTTTAGATAGCATATATACACACATACTTGTGTAATAAAGTGTATTTTGGATCCCTAATGTTTCATTGAAGATGTTTATACTTATTCACATATAGGACTTGAAAATAAACAGTTCCATGTCTATATGGATATACATATATATATATATATATATATATATATATATATATATGCATGTAGTATGCATACCTATATATATTTGTATAAAATCTATGTATGCGTATGTGTTTTTAGAAAGAATTGGATCCACGACAAAACTATATAAAGCCATTCATCAGATATTCATAAAAATGGCTTTATAAATGTTTGGGTTTGATGTGGAATTGTATAGTTTTTAAACCGGATGCTGTCACGTGTAGGCTTATTTCAATTGTACGTAATAATTGGATGTTTTGTTTCTCTCTGTTGAGCGTGTCATTGGCTTGACTGTTCATTGCTAATTGTTTTGGGATAATCAGGTGTTGCATGTGTGAATGAACGTTGTTGAAAAATGTAAACGAATTCCTAAAATTGTTTGGGCTTTTCTAGACTCGGGATGACATAGTTAATGTAATAATGTCTAATACATGCATAAAAATGACATAGTTTTAAGGGCGTGTACGGATCTTGACCTGGGAATTCGACGGGTGTCACATTCTCCCCTTGTTTTTGGAATTTCGTCCGCGATATTGAGTTGAGTCATTAGATTTAGAAGCTTCCGGGAAAGGAGCAAGGTACTTGCGTTTCATCTGGTCCTCGCGTTCCCAAGTGAATTCGGGTCCACGCTTGGTTTTAATAATATTTTGACTCCAAAAATATTATTTCATGCCAAAGCAAGCATTACGGGTCAAAACTAGACTTTTTAAAGTTAACCGGGTCGTCACAAATATCCAATACGGGTAATTTATCCCCTTGCAATACGAAAATTCCTAGAATTACCAATAAATCTTTTAAATTGTTTGGACTTTGCTAATCATCTAAATGAGTGTGGAAGAATTTCACAGCCCACTCCACCCCACCCCACCTGGCACACCCTGCTTAATGACGTGAGTGAGAAAAGAAATTGAACCCAACTTAATATGGTTTATACGTGATTAATATTTGTAACATTGCTTATTGATTAATAACTATGGTTTTTTTCTATCCTTATATATTTTGAATAGATTGTAAATTTATTTTCATTTTTTGTACATGTTTCGTTACTTATAATCTGTATTTCAGTTTAGGAGAAACCAATTTTTATACATCATTCCATTGTACTTTATGCATGGGAACTTAATATGAGTTAGAGTTAGAATGTTGACATTTTGTAAAATAATCATAACTAGATAAAAACAAACTAAAAAAGGATTTGACTTAAAACAATCATAACTTTTATGCGTTTGAATTTATGGGTCTATAGAATACAGATGAAAACAACGTCATGAGAGCTCAAAATCTCATCATCTAGAGTCTTGATTTTTTACTTTGACGAGTTCCTAATTTTAGCGATTTTAATTCCTATTATCTTGATTGTAAAAACATGTAAATCGTTATTAGTTTAGACCTTTATTTAATAATTCAACTAATATCAATTTTATGTTCTTAAAGTTTGGTAATAATAGCAAAAATTCTAAATTTGCCATTTGATGTAATGATTTTGTTCATTAAAATATTTATTAATTTTCCTAGAAACTTATTTTGTTGATTTTAATGCACTCCTAACCCCATTTGATCATTACAAATTCGAAACTTAAACCATTCGAATTGACTCGATATAAGACTATAGAATTCGTTTTTGACTATTCAACCTTTAAAATATAGTATATATGCACTCTTAAAATCAAACAAATATTAACAATAAATGAAAATTATAACCAAAGAGTAGCTCAATGGTATTAAAGTGTTGCAAATAGTATTCCTCATCTAATTAGACGGTGGTAATGTAAGTTTCATTAGAGACTAGGTGAGTAGGTGATGTAGATTTAGAGGTAGATGTGGTGAGTCTTTGTTTGTGTTTGTTGTTAAAAGAGTACGACATTGAGCAATATATACATGAAAAATATATGATCTCATTCCAATTTTTATACATCATTCCGTTGTACATTATGAAAATAATCATAATATGTGATCTCACATATTTGAAATCACAAAAATAAAATCAACTTTTAATCATGTAATGTTACAAATAAGACAATGAATGTTGTGTATAAGGAAATACTGATATTTGAATTGTTGATTTTCTTACCTAGCATATTTATTTGAACTATTTCTGTTATTTTTTATTATTTTGATATATATTGTTATTTGTTGAACCGTGTGTCCACACGTACCTAGTAAGTAAATAAAGTAAAAAGGAAAAAACAAAAAATGAAAAACGAAGAAAACAAGTAAATTGAATAAAATGCCATTGACTTAACATTAAAAATAGACGGATTTTGTGAAATGGACGAAAATATAAAAAAAATGGAAACCTTAAGGACACCGATGAAAAACCTATTTGGATTGAAGTGTAATTTCTAGTTAAACCACACAAACTAAAATGACAAGTTACTTAGTTATCTATATATAATATATATTTAATTATAAATGTTTTTTTTTTGAAGAATTCCAATTTCACTATTACCATAACAATTACAAGTGGGAGGCGGGTAAACGGGCCACAAGTTGCGCCGCTACCCCTTTTTGAATTGAAAAACCTACTCTATTAAAAATAAAACTTAGGTCCTTCGTCGCTGGAGAATTACTTTGCACCACCTTTGAACTCTTTTTAAGAACCGGATTGCCTCAGGGGCTAAACCTCCAAATGTGTCAAAAGCAAATGGCACAAAAACGTGTTGGTTTTCTAGACATGCAGCTTCATGTTTGACAACTTTCTGGGATTCTGCTCTCAAGGCTGCTTGCCCTGCCACAAACCCGAATCTCGAAGTCCCACCAACGGAGACACCCCTGTGAGATCAATGCACGCATGTTTGCCTTGTGCCCACCCGAACACGAGGACATCTGCTGGCCTTAGGGTAGACCGCCCTTCTAGGGGGTCTGTCAAAAAGTTAACCGGGGCTTCTTTCCTAGCCGAAATCCCTGCCCTTCGCAAGACGTCCCATAAAACATCCCTGACCAGATCATGTCTGTATTTAAACCCAGGCAGCTCCTTACAGTGAAGGGCATGTTCTCCAAATTTATCTAAACATGCTTTTTTGCAAACCGGACACAGCTCATCAACTGGGAACATGGGAATCATGAGCCTGTATTTAAGGACAGCTCGGTATTCAACAGCTGACATGTGTTGCCCGAGCCCCCCAATAGGAAGGACAGCCAAGAAATCTTGAGCATGCGCTACTTTGAGGCATTCAAACACCGCTTTCTGACGCGAAGTCATGGCAAACTTCTCTCCCATAGTCTGAAGGGTTTTACATGTATTAAAAGATATGAACAAAAAGAGGTTCATTTTCTTCAAAATTTGTACCCTGGTTGATTTCACTAATACAAAACATTTTTTTTGCATACTGAAAACTGTTCTCCTTTCAAAAAGACAGATTACATTAAGAATAGTAGGTAGACGGACAACAAACAACAATGAAATCGTATAATGGTTGTATATACTCAACTATGACCACTGTGTGATTGGTTTTAATGAAGGCTTAAATTCTTTGACCATTGCTTGCACATAAATGGATAAAGCTAAGTAGAACAATAACGTTCATTACTAGAGACATCAGTTATCCATATATAGCCAGCCTATCTTATATTTGTAAAATATAAAAAAAAAGAAGGGAAAAGCATAGACATAAGTGATTACTTAAAACATTTGCCTTAAAATAGTTTAATTAAGTGGTCACCTAACAAATGGCCAACTATGCAAGACCATCTTTGCTAAATAACTTTAATTTGATGAGGTATACATTATACACTTATACACACACATTTATGGCTCTAATGCTTCTTCATAACTTAAAAGCTGCCTTTCTATTTTTATAAGCAACCCACCAATGGCACAATAGTTCTTAAACCACATTTGGTTTTCAAATGCTTGCTAATGGTTAATGGGGCCAAAAGAAGCATTTTGGCTATAAATACCCAGGCAACAACCATAGCACTCTTCATCTCATCTTCATTATTAACACCACAATAAAAAAAAACATATATTGTATTTTGTTTAGAAACTATGTCCTCCATAGGTTTCAATTTTGCCCACATCAACGCTCAACAAGAGCGTATTAGGGTGAAGAATAATCAAATGGATGAGAAAAATATTCAAGGTTGTGAGAAAAAGAACATGAGGGTTAAATATGGTGGGAACAAGAAAGTTCATCCCGGGGGATCACCCTCAATGGATATAGTTGGAAACTTCGAAAGTAATTGAACTGGCATTATCCAAATTATGAATTTTAATGTGTAGATTAAGAACACCTTCAATTAAGGGTTTGTTGGGTGGTTCTTTTGTTTTCATCTTGTTTATATGATACATGTGTCTTTCTTTCTTCATTCCTCAATGTTGTTCAACCATACTTTTTTAATCGAATATATTATTACTAGCTGATTACCCCGGGAGGGTCCCGGGGTTGAAAAATCTAATTTTACGTGATAACCTATTACAAATGGCTCAAGTTAACTAACCACAAAATCTCCCAATCATTGCATGTTCATAGTATTCTTTGTGTGTTTTTTTCCTGTATGAACGAACCCCACAAAAAATAGTCGATTTTTTCTCCGTTTTTTATATAGCACTATGGTACTTGTTGGAAAGATAATAAAACGCTCGTTAATTTGGTGTAATTTTTTTCTTTAAAAAATCCCTTATATAAAAGATATAAACGTTTAAAAATTATGAGAGGAAATATGAGAGAGAAAATTTTAATTTATTTTTAAATTCTTTTTTCCTAAAATAATTCAATTTAATTAAAAAAGAAAACAATTCAAAAAACACCAAAAACTCTCCATTATGATGCCACGTGGCACTCTCAAGGGAAGGTTGAGACATCCATTGCACGCCACGTCAGCATATACGTTTTCTTTTATATATATAGATAGATAGATAGATTGCTTACATTTATCATCCACTGCACACAACAACGTACTTGTTTTCTACCTTTATATAATACATACTAGCTTTTATCCCGGGAGCGTCCCGTAGTTGAAATATATAATATGACATAATAAAATATCTAATATGACAACATAATTAATAACTTGCCAATACATGATTAATGATTATTATTATTATTATTATTATTATTATTATTATTATTATTATTTATTTTGAACAAATCTCTGTCATAAGTTATCATATTCAAATATAAAAAAAAAACGAATCTCTGCCCATGAAGTTATGTTTATCGTTTCTTATTCAAATATAAAAAACCCTAAGTAGTGATTTATTAGTAGGGTAAAATATATTTGAAAACAAAACCCCACAAAAAATAGTCGTTTTTTTCTTCGTTTTTTATATAGCAGTATGATGCTCGTTGGAAAGATAATAAAACACTCGTTAATTTGGTGTAATTTTTTTCTTTAAAAAATCTCGTATATAAAAGATATTAACGTTTAAAAGTTATGGGAGTAAACATAAGAGATAAAATTTAATTTTGTTTTTAAATTCTTTTCTTTTCCTAAAATAACTCAATGACTTTTGTTTTTTAATTGGTCCACATAGGTGCCACATGGAATCTTACATGGCACTCTCAAAGGAGAGAATGACCTCTTTAAGTGCCATGTAAGATATAAGCCTTTGAAATATTAATATATATATATACTAGCTTTTATCCCGGGAGTGTCCCGGGGTTGAAATATCTAATATAACATAATAAAATATCTAATATGTCAACATAATTAATGATTTGTCAATACATGATTAATGAATAATAATAATAATAATAATAATAATAATAATAATAATAATATTATTATTATTATTATTATTTAATTTAAACAAATTTCTGCCATAAGTTATCATATTCAAATATAAAAAAAAAAATCTCTGCCTATGAAGTTATGTTTATCGTTTGTGATTTATTAGTAGAGTAAAATATATTTGAAAACAAAACCCCACAAAAATAGTTGTTTTTTCTCCGTTTTTTATATATCACTATGGTACTCGTTGGAAAGATAATAAAACGCTCGTTAATTTGGTGTAATTTTTTTCTTTAAAAAATCTCGTATATAAAAGATATTAACGTTTAAAAATTATGGGAGGAAACATTAGAGAGAAAATTTAATTTTGTTTTTAAGTTCTTATCTTTTCCTAAAATAACTATAATATATATCGATTTATTAAAAAAACTCAAAAATTAAAATATCCTACATGATGCCACGTGGCACATTCAAGAAGGGGTTAAAGCATCCATTGAATGCCACATCATCAAAGTTCAATTCTTTTATTATGAGTTATATATATATATATATATAGGGGGCGGTTCAAATACAAAGTCTCAAAAACGTGCGAAGTGTGCGAAGTCACGTAACATACAAAATTACGTAACATGGACAGAATACCTACTAGTTCCATAACTAAAATCACGTAACATATAGTCCATTACCAAAAGTTACGTAATTTTGTATATGTGATTTTTTTTTGTTATGAACTAGTAGTGATTCTGTTTATGGTATGTAATTTTGTTACGTGATTTTAGGTATGAACTAGTAGTGATTCTGTCTATGTTACGTAATTTTTGTATGTTTACGTTTTTTAAGGGTATGGAAAATTTTTTATGTAAAGTTTTGAATGATTCTGTCTTATGGTACGTAATTACGTAATGACACTATATGTTACGTGATTTTAGTTATGAACTAGTAGTGATTCTGTCTATGTTACGTAATTTTGTATGTTACGTGACTTCGCACACTTCGCACGTTTTTATCACTTTTCACAATAACCGCCCCCTATATATATATATAAATATAGATATAGATATAGATATAGATTATTTAATTGGTTAAAAACTCTAACCGGTATATATATAGATGGCAAAACAATGCATGAAGTTGCCATTAAAAAGTATATTATAATTGACCAAAACAGAAATATTATTTAATAAGTATGATTTTGTTTAAAATCATTAAGTAGAGCGAGTATTCTTGTAAAATTCGATAGCTCTTGTTATTATGGCATCTATTAGTTATTCTAATTATATCGGTACGGGTTCTAATCTCACAAAATAATTCTTTTATTATGAGTTATATATATATATATATATATATATAAAAATATAGATATAGATATAGATTATTTAATTGGTTAAAAACTCTAACCGGTATATATATAGATGGCAAAACAATGCATGAAGTTGCCATTAAAAAGTATATTATAATTGACCCAAACAGAAATATTATTTAATAAGTATGATTTTTGTTTAAAATCATTAAGTAGAGCGAGTATTCTTGTAAAATTCGATAGCTCTTGTTATTATGGCATCTATTAGTTATTCTTATTATATCGGTACGGGTTCTAATCTCACAAAATAAGCATTTGATGGAGTGGATGTTCTCCCTAAAAACCAAAAAAGAAGCTTTCTTGGACTAAGGAATGTCTTTTTAGTGTTCATGAATCATTATGTAAGGCTATATGAGGGATTTTTTTAACGGTCAACAAAACTTTTTATTCCACTAGCTAACAAGAAACCAGCACAATACTACCCGGATACACCATTTACATCAACAAAAAACAACCCGAGGAAACAAACATAGTGAATAGAAAAAAAACAAAACCAATAAACTACCCCATTATTGTCGTATCAAACCTACGCCATGATTCCCAAGACATATCAGCCATCTTTCCTTGATTCTTGATCCAAAGGAAACTCATAGTCTTGATTTCCACGTGTTCCGCACCGAAGCTTGCTTCTGACAGAAAGCGACTTCGTTTCTAGCCCCATATGCTTCACATGGCTGTTAACACAACCGCATAAAATGCTTTTTTGCTCCTAGCTCCAGCCATCACCGTTTCATGTAGATTAAAGAGATCTGGTACATAAAAATAAGAAGGCTCGGGACATTGCACCATAGTGATACCTGCTGCCAGACATCAATCGTAAAAGGGCAGGCAGTAAAAACATGTTTTACCGATTCGGTTTGCGCCCGCACACAAATTACACAACTGACAAGGAAGTTGTATATTTCTCCGAGCCAATGGTGTTACCGTCGGGAGTCTATCAAGATTTGCCCTCCATGCCACAATGCACACCTTTTTTTGGACCCAATTGCACCAGTCAAACTTTGGTCGAACCTGCATAGCCGATGCCTTAGCCAGTTGGAATTTAACACTATTGACCGAAAATTCATTTGAGCCATTCATGTTCCATTTCCATTTATCACGGTCCAGAGTAGGAACTACGTCCCCCAGTAGTTGCACCATCACATCCAGTTCAGAAAACTCTATGGGAGACAATGTATTTCTTCTCCATTCCCATTGAAAATGAACGCCGTTCAGGTCTGCTTTAATCCGATCGCACACGATGCATAACCGTCTCTTTTCCAGCTCAAGCAAAGAAGGAAAACATGAAGCGAGTGTATCAGTGCAATCCAATAATCCTGCCAGAACTTGATGTCAAACCCAGTGCCAAAAACCCCTTTAATCAGGTGTCGAGTATCAATATGCAGACCTTCCAAAATACCAGGGACATTGGCGATTTGTTTCCACGGTCCTCCAATAGATAATTTTGCCGGGACATAATTCCAAGCTCGTGTGTTCCCATGTAAGTCTATGAGGGATGATCCCCATTCTGCTATATCTCCCCTTTGCCTACTCAATGTCACCTCTCATTCCGCTTCCACCTCATCCACTTTCCTCCATGAAGTGGTATGACCTGCTTTCTTCCCTTCCCTTTCCCCCTTCCATTTTTATTAATTTTTTATTCAAATTATTTACATTTATTATAATAAACTATAAAATAGAAATAATCTAACAAATGGGAATACTGAAAAAAATAAAAATAAAAATGAAAAAAATACAAATTAATAGGAAAACTACCCATCGACCTCGCTGGGATAGAGATCGATATATTAAAGTTATTCCAAATATGGTCGATTAAATCTGCACAAAAGTTCAACTACACATGAGTGTTATGCAACACCCATATTTGACTCTTATTGTCCCTCATCAACCGACATAACATTCTTATTAATGTCATTTTGATCGTGTTTGCATATCGCCCGATCTTTGTCTTCGATAATCATATTATGTAATAATGTACAAGCATACGTAACATATATCAGCAAAATAGTCTGCCACTAAACGTTCATGTGCACCTTTAAGGAATTAGATAAATTTTATTTTAATAGACTACGTAAAAAATAATTAGTAAACAAATAATAAGTTAACAATAAGAATAAAATTACTAAATATACCATCTTGATCTCTATTTAGTTATGCACTCCTTGTTTCTGTTTACGGCCTTTCTTCGTTTTCTTAGACCTCCGAAGTTATTTACGCGCCTCCATAATCGCGTTAAAATAACAATATACAATTTCCCCATAAGATGATGAAGAACTCATGATACATACAACAAATAAACCACATTGCAATTGTTGGAAATAATTGTGATTTATTGGAGAATTGTTAATTGTTAGAATAGAATAGTGAATTCTATGGTTAATATAGGTTATAAAAAATAATTTTAAGTTTCTTTTCTTAAAGTCAACTGTTTGAAACGGTCAAATTTCATTAATAAACCAAATTTAGGCTCGGTGAGGAGGGGGAATTCTTACTGTTGGCGCTGATCACCCACCTTCTAGGGAGCGAGCGCCACCTCAGCTCACCGACCACCTCCCCAGCCCATACAAAATTGTCACACCCTCAATTCCACGTACAGGGTTTTACTGCGAGGGCGTGACCTACCAAGATCTAAGTCAACAGTCACAATAAACAACCTCTATATGAATAAAAATAATGTCTGAACAACTTCACGTTTCAAAAGTTTAGCAGAAGCAAAATCCAGTTTTACAATCTAAGTACAATGATAACAATGTAAAACAGTTCACAATAATGTTTAAAAGACATGCATGAGATGTTGTGTGACTCCATGAACCTAACCAATCCTGCTACCTTAGCAATATGAGAAAACATGCTAAAATAAATCAACATATAATGCTAGTGAGTTCACAGGTTTTTAACGTTAAACAACTTTTAGGTAACTGAATTCACATAACTAGTGTGTTATGGTTAAATCTGGTTAGACGTTTTATTCATACCCAATCACTCTGAACTAATGATGATAACTCATGGTTCACCCTATGGTTTGCCCTTGGTTTGCCTTTGGTTCGCCCTAAGTTTGCCCTCGGTTTTCCCTATCCCTCACTAATACACCATTTAAATAGTTTGAGCAGTAATAAGGGTTGCTAGTTTATGTGCCATCATTTAAACATATAAAACATACCTAAATAGTCTCAAAATAGTGCATAGTTTTGCTTAAATCAGTAAAAAAAGCTACTTAATCATTTCTATTGTATTTACTAGGAAAATGTAGCTCCAATCCCGAAAAGAAGCAATTTAGGGCAAAATTAGCAAAAAATGGAGATTCCCGATGACCCGAGACTCGAGACTCGAGGCATGTTCTGGGAAATATGTGAAGACCAAAAAAATGGAGATTCCTGATGTGCGTGGGGTTGACAAAGCCCGCCCATACACATCAGTACGAGGGCCTTGACACTAGACGTCTTCTTATTCCAAATGTCAACCTTAACCAAGTAGCTCCACTCCATGC